>VUQR01018708.1:0-11649 GCA_015108515.1 Hemichromis elongatus | reverse complement strand
CCACCAGCTCCAAATGTTTTTCACCTACTAAACTCCTGACCCCAATCTGACGCCAAGAAAGGCAGAAACGCGAGGGGAAATTGAGAAAGAGACAGCGAGAAAAAAGCAAATGTGATTTAGTGAGGGTCAAACATGGTCCTAAATAAGCGAGGGAGGAGGAGGAGGGGGAGGAGGAGGAGGAGGAGGGCGAAGAGTGGGTGAAGTGAAAAGGATTCAAGTGCTGATAATGAGGGAGGTGCAGCCAGTTATCCCAAAAATAAAAAACAGATCACTGCGATGTCTTGACACAGAATCTCTCAATGATTATACTGGAAATTCAGAAGGTACGCCAAATAACACCAGCTCACGCTCAAACTGCTTCAGTGCTGACAGACAGAAAATAATCATCATTAAATTACCAAGAAAAGAAGGCTCGCGACACATGTAAACATCACAACCGAGCGCGAAATAGCCCCGAAACGTCTCTCAGATCAATCATCTCGACACACGCCGGCTCGGCTCGTTTTTCACCGCTCGCTGTGATGACAGGCTTGAACTTGTGTAGGAGTCATGTCAATTACATCTGAACGGGGAGAAGGTGGAGGGGAAGGGGAGGGGCTGCTTTGAGTCGAAAAACAAAAAAGAAACACTTTTCGCCATTAGCGGTCACCGCGAGCTCAGGAGATTATACTCGTGTTTTACATCCCCCGCTGCGAGGCTGTCTCTCTGGGACGCTGACACGACGAGGCGCCGCCTTGTTAAATGACAGCGACACAATGGATGGCTGAGGCGCTTCTGTGAGCTGCAGATCAATCAGGCGTTGGCGGTGTGATGATGACGGGGTTACAGGGTTAAGGGCAGGTAGGCATTTTTGGAAGCGTCGGCTCTGAGACAACGAGCACGCGGCGCCTTTAATAACTTATGTGGCTGAAGTCGATCCACGCTAACGCGCTCGTAGCGAGCTGCCGTCTCCCTGCTGCCCTAGTTCAAAATATGTAAAGACTACATTTACAGTACACCTGAACTGCTCGTCTCTTCTTGGACTCTACTGGCTGATTGGCTGCTGCGTTCAAAGAGAAGGGGCAGTTGTGTGCCTCTGACGACCATATTAGGGATATCCCCTCTCTATGACATCACAGAGATCCTAGAGCAGACAAACGGTCAGAGACCAAGCGTCTGGAGCAGAGTAAAGTGTTTCCATGAGGCTGACCTATGACCCCTGAGCTGAGCTGTCATTTTGTTTGGTGGCTAACAATAGTTAGCTTTTTCTTTTCTGGGGGGCTAGCCAGGTTAGGATTCCTAGAAAGCAGCTGCTGCTAATCTGGACCCTCTGGTTACATCCTATATAAGTGAAGGCAGACATTTCTACAGCAGCAACAGGCCCGGGGGTTTTATTTTATTTGGGGGTATTTTTAGCAATATATAATACATTTTTAAAAGCTCCTCTCTTGAAAACAATTAAATTTAGATGGACTTTCATTTACCTATTAAACACCTCGGTGATATAAACAGGCCCCATCTTCGTCTGCTCCTTTTACAAAGCCGTCTCAGCAGCCGAATCTAGGTAACACCATTAATACGCCGAGCTGCGCCGTCTCAGATGTTGATGGCGTGTCACATCTCAGCACTTCCGCGCTCCGCAGTACAAATGAAGCCCAGAAAGTGAGATGCCAGACTTGACCTGCGTAAGAATCTATCTAATCTGGATGAAAACTGAGATGAATTCTCCGTGAGCCAATTAGAGCAGCCACTAATCCCTCTGTAACTCGGCAAAGACGTAAAGCATCCCTCTCTTTCTTTCTCTGCCTCTCTTCCGCGCTCCCTCCGTTTCGCTCGGCTTTCATCTCTCGCCTCTTTCATCTTATCAGCAGGCACGTATAGAGCGCCGCAGACACAGCGCGCCGAGCCCGGATCTTTCAAAAACACACCGTTTGTGACGCTTTACAGCCGCTCGCCGCGTTCAGCACGAAATTATATCAAATCCCAACATTACCTCACCTCTCTGAGCAAGAGCGAAGGAGGACTAATGCAACAGCGAGAAATAACTGACAGCTGCGTTTGTGAGAAAGTATAAGGGTCAAATATAAATACACTCATAAATGTGTACACAACATGTTGTTATGTGTAGACAGACGTCCATCCTTCCATCTGTCTTGTGTTACAGAGCATATAGAAGCTTTACATTGATATAATTGATAACATCACTTAAACCGCTCTGGATGGGGAGGGGTTTCCCCCCACCCCTTTCCAGTTAATGGCCATGTAGCATGAGCTGCACGCGGCATTTGATTGGCTGAGAGCCACTCCACAGCAGCGGGGTAATAAAAGTTACAAATGAGAGCAGGCTATTAGAGCCATTGACGTGCGTAGGCTAGCTTGCTAATTAATTGATCCCGAAACTTCATCTATTCTGTAGCCAGAGAGGAACCCTTAATTAATCAGCCTTTCCATATCGTTGTCTTCCTGTTCTTTCAATCCCTCCCTCTGTTCTTTATGCCCTCCTTCCTCCTCGCTCGCTCTCTCCTGATGCCCGCTTTAATTGTGAGGTGAGAGTGCTCGGGGTCCCGTGGGTTGGTGTGGAGTGCTGGTCTGAAGGTTGAGGGGCTGGAACAAAGAAAGTGCGTGTCATGTGCACCGGCGTGGATGACATTAGCAGGGAGCCTGCGACGTTTCGAGAGCTTTTCAGAGAAGGGAGGGCTGTGATGAAGCCGGAGTGGTCCCCTTTGCACCCCACCCCTCCTCTCGCTCCATCTTTCCTGGCAGAGGGGCTGATTTAGTGGGGCTTCCCAGCCATCCGTCAGAGCCGGCAGCATTAACCCCGGAGACGGCCGCAGCACCCGGGGCCCCTGAGTGCTTCCGAGTGGCCCCCTCTCTCTCGCCGTCGGTGGGGAGCGCGGCTCACGAGGCGGGCCACGGACAGATGACTTCTCCACATCAGGACGTGAACAGTTACTAAACACACGAATGGCATCGGCGTGTCTGTGCAGAACTTCATGACATCCGGAGGGCTGAGGGTAACTGATGAACTCGCTCCTGCCCCCTGTTAGCATATGGACACAGAAGCACCGAATGGAGCCCATACAACTTCAGACTGGCCTAATTCTTGGTCACTCTGATTTGACATCTGTGGAGTATTTGGCTCACAGGTCATGCCTGTGCTGTCCACGTGCATCTCACTTTGGCTGACCGCTGAGCACGTCCGTGCCTAATAAACTGCCAGTTAAAAATGAGAACGTTCTGTCATCAGTTTGAGATGTTTTCAGTCACAGCGGGGGGGTGTAAGTATGAATGCACTAGCCAAAAAATCATTTTTCGCCCCGGCGCTAATGCATCGCTTAAGTATTATCTGTTAGGTCGTTTTCACAGCAGACATTCTGAGTTGTCGTACGAGGACCGGTGTCGTTAATGACGATCCTGGATTTTCCTCCCGTGTTCCAGCGCGACAATCGGAAAGCGAGCGCGGCGCCACGCTGGAACCGAAGCTGCTGACGTTTATTTTAATAATTACACAGAGGTGTGTTTGATACGTGGCCCTGCACCGACTGAATGCTCAAAGTAAATCAGTTAAGCTGTGGAAACTTATGTTTGAGAATCAACTGATTGCGTTTTGAATGAACAGTTTTGGAAATGTCTAAAATATTTTTTATGTTTCTGCTAATGTTTCATGTCCCAGCATGTCCAAGCTCTTTAATCAAAATGATATTTTTAATGTCATCTGTGAATTTTGATAATAGAGTTTTACAAAAAAAGCAGAAGTAAACAGTAAAGCGCTTTATTATGTTTTGATTAAGATCCCAAATTGCAGTTATTTGCTTCCTGAACAGTTTCGTTGTTGAAATGAATTTGCGACTTCTCAGAGAAGTCCAGCGTCTCACCTCACATTTAGCAGGAAAACATGGATTCAGTTCAGTAAATTTAGTAGTTTGGATTTTTTAAAAAACAAAGAAAAACATGAAATAAAACCACAGAAACGAAACAATAAATAATCGACTCTGACGCGGTGAAATAAAATCAGAGTCGGCCCTTAAAGTGACACGCTTTCCTGTTTGCGTTGCAATAAAGTCTCCTTGGGCTTATTCCTCCAAACCCTGCTAACATGCGTCAGCCTCATCTGTGCGTGTGACGGCGTTCGGCCGAGAGGACCGCTCCAGGCAGCGTCATCACGAAGCAAACCGAATCATTTAAAGCCACAAACCTGCCCGTCACAGATTATACGGAGCATCTCTGCCTCCTCTTCATCAGTGCTGACTGATGGAGGATGCTACCTGGCTAGCTACTTGACTAGCTGCCATTACCCAACATGCCGTTCAGCTGTGTAATTCTAAACATGCAGTTATTACTGTTAGTTTCACTTTTTACAGTGTTTGCTCTTCCTTGCGTTAATAATTGTGTTACGTGAATGAATATAGAAGACAAATGAGTCCAAGCATGAGTGAACGTTGGGCACAAAAAATAGAAAATAAATATGTACTCATTAATTATAAAGGATGCATCCATCCATCCATGTTCTCCGGCTCAGGCTTGCAGGGAGCTGGAGCCCATCCAGGTTCGAGGTGGGGGGCACAGAGAGACCAGACACCATTCACTCTTCTTCGGACTGTGGGAGTCAGCTGGAGTACCCGGAGAGAGCCCACATGCCAGCTCCACAGCAACAGGCCGCACACAGGACTCGACCCACGTGTTGTCACATAATTAGGTTCCTGCCGACCGCCCCCCACACTGATCCAGACCCCCGTCCTAACGAGGACTCGGACCGATCGTGCGGTGTTCAAGTATGAACACAAAGCTTTGTCTTAGCATGCTGTGTGTGCGCAGATGCTCGCAAACACATGATGTGTTAGCAGCAGTGGATAATCGCCTCTGGCCTGTGCTCGGCTGGCACTTTGCTGCTACGCTCTTATCCTTTTAAACGGTAAAATTAAAAAGTGTTCACGTCCTCTGCAGACTGTGCACCCATGTTCCTCCTCCGTGCACGCCAACTGGACTCAGGTGTCTGTAAAGAGTTGCATCCAACACTTGTTGTCGCGTGTTCGTTCTGTTAAAGTCGTCGGGCTGCTCATTTATCGATACGTCCACAAAGGTGCGACATCAGCACGCAAAATGACACCGTCATCACAGCACATGCAGGCGTGTCCAGACTGATAGAGCCACGTGAAGCTCTTATAAGATCAAAGTAATGCTGGTAGAGAGGGAGTTCTTATTTTTTAATTTAAAAAGAGAATAAGAAATGCTGGCTTTATTTAACATAAAAGAGTGTGCTTTTTAATTATTCCTCATTTAATCTAATTGAGGATGCAAATGAAGAAATATGTTGTATTAAATGAAAATATCTGAGTTGACTTTATTCTGCAGGAAGCTTTTTTATGGGTTTACACTGCAGCAATTTAATTCCAATAAATGCTCGAACGTCTACAAGTATTTATAAAATGAAATGAAACGCAGTTGCTTCACATTAGTTTTGTGGTTTCAGCTGTTTTTAGAAGCACTGTTGGACACACGGTTGTATAAACGTGACAAATGAAGCGAGCTAAAGAGGAGACGCGCCATCTCTGGATGTTGCTTAATATTTAGGAATGTGCACAGCTGCTGCCCAGATGAAAGAAATGCAGCCAAGCTTTTTAAAGAACACTGATGCATTATTGTTCTCCTTCTTCCCTCTGATGGTTACTGAGTAAAGACGATGCCCAAAAAATAATCTCTGCAAAGTGAGCCGGGTGATAAAAGCTATAAAATGCCCTGAAAGACAGACTGTGTGTGTGTGTGTGTGTGTGTGTGTGTGTGCCTGCGTGTGTGTGCGTGTGTGCTGAACAGGTGGCGGGTCACCCACATTTCCACTTGACTTTAAATGCTTGGCTTCTATTAAGTTGGCCCAGTGTGTAAGGAACAAACAGCCAACACTGGTAATGGTTTGTGCCTGACCCGCTGACACCGTCGCCCCCCGCACGCGCTCCGTCCTTCTCCTCGTTCACTCTCTCTCTCTCTTTCATTTCCCAGGATATTTTTTTTTCTCCTGCACTTTCTCCCACTACATCACCCCCTCCCCTCTTTTCACATCAAACACTAATGTTTCCTTCAAATTCCTTTTCCTCTCCATCTGCCAACTTTGACATCACAGGAAATTACGCTTAGAATTGGCGGCACAGTTTTTTTTTCTTCCCCCGTTTCAACTTCATTCCACTTCCACCAAACAGACATATTTTTTTCCTGTCATCCCCAAGACACCCGCCCCCTTCTTCTACTTCCTCCTTCCCTTCTTCTGCTGATATATTTGTCCTGGCTCCCATCACTCCACGCACACTCTCCTCCGCTGCTTTACATGCACACTCTGTCTCTCAGCCTCTCTAACACACTCAAACTGTCTCTCACACGCGTGCAGACACAGCGTGACACTAACTACACCTAATGCAAGTTCTAGGCTTATTTGCTGGAGGCTCGTCGGGGTGGAGAGGATGTTTTTTTCTCTCTCTCTGAGACATCAACATCGAGAGTGGCGTCTGTGCGTGCCTCCCGTGGCTGGATTAAGGAAAGGAAGCCATGAGAGGAGAATTTAATTGGTGGAATGCTTTGTTAACAACGTGCCGGTGTGTGTACGTGCACGCACAATCACACCGGCATGCCTACACATATGTGAGCCGGCCTGTATGAGACGGAGGTAACTCCTGACATCGGGCTTCGGGGCCTGAACAGGTAACCGAGGTCACGCGGAAACACCGACTCGTCTCCAAACGCGGGTTTACGCTCGCAGATTAAGACGATGGTGCAGTCGAGATGTTTACATTAATCCTCAGAGAAGGTTTTGTATATGCTTTTAGCTTCTCACCTCTGTCTCCACATAAGCTTTTAATGTGTGTGTGTGTGTGTGTGTGTGTGCAGCGTGTGGGTGTAAGTGTGTTTAAATGTCGCTGTGCAGATATGACACCTTTTTAATTGCATCTGTAAAGCAAATGCAAACACACACAAACATATAGTTATATATGCATCAACATTACTACTAATAATAATAGAAATAACACTGACTTATTAATCAGTGTTATTTTAATTTTGACAGTAAATTTTTAGTTTTAGTCTAAATTCTTTTAGTTTTATTAGATTTATATTTATTTGTAAGATCATAGCAGAATAACTCTAGAGCTGATTCAGTAACTAAAACATGAAGAATAACAGTTTGTTTACAAAGACATTAAATCCAAATGTGTGCTAATGTCCACTCCTCTCTTCCTAGAGCGCGTCTTCATGTGAGACAGGAAGCGTGGGAGCTGGTCGTACCGTTTCCTGGGGAACATCAAACGTGCCCACCAACCTTCCTGCAACAGGAGCTTCTGATTGGATCACTTCCAAATTCATCCCGCCGTGGCACAACTTAATTAGATGTGATTGGAGCTCGTCTCGTTTCTGTTCGGCGGCTAAAGCGTCGTTTTTATTCAGCCATTGACTCGATTTGGTCACAAAAGAAAAGTATGACGAAGATTATTGGTCAACAAAATGATCGCTGTTATTAGTGGAAATCTAACCGTGCACAGTTCATGTCGAGGAGCCACTCTGTGTGATCGCGGAGACCTCTCCACTGTATGAAAAAATGAATTCTTTAGTTTGGGGGCAGGCGGGGGGGGGTTACCTGTCCAAGAGCGACCTGTGCTTTCACGCTGCCAGTGCCAGAGAGCAGCTTCCAGTAACGCCACCAGTAATCAAACCATTGTGTGTCAAATTATGACAAAATGGTTAATTATGTGAGCCTTACGCCGAGGAGAGAGGTGAGCCCTTACACGTATCCAATAACTGCAGAGGATGAAATATACATATTACTGCGGAGTTCATATTTAAGACGAATGAGGCTTAATTTTTTTGCAGAATTTAATCATGATAATGAAAGAAAGTCAAAGAGGACCTTTTAGTGTGCTGTTAAACCCCCACACGCTCGCACACACACACACATACACACGCTCGCACACACACACACGCTCGCACACACACACACACACGCTCAGACACACACACACAGCCGATCAAGTCCCCGGGAAATCACAGACATAGACGAACGCAGATCTTTGTTGACGTCACGTTGCCTGGCAACAACCCAGCACGCTTGGCTGTGACAAGCTGAGGTCTCGGCCCCGAAGCGCGATGCATCATGGGGGATTGTGTGTGCCGCGTCTTACATCACCCACAATCCCCCTCGCTGACGCAGCTGTAGTCGGGACCGCTCTTTGCAGCTGATCCCGAGGTTAAGAAAGAGGGCGTGGTGGGAGATTTCTCCTCCAGCTGCAATCGCGTCCATCGTAAATGCAATCCACGCATCTTTTGATTTTTAATTACCTCTCACTTTAGGAACAGATTCGCCGTATATTTTCCAGAGCATTTTTTAGCCCTCCCTGATCAAACCCCTGACCGCCTTTCTGTAGGTGAGGCTCATTACGCTCATCTGAGAATGTGGAATTAAACCTCCTCCTCCAAACTCATTACTGTGAGCTAGATTTCACCAGCAGCAGATAGGCAATGCAGCGGTGCTGCTTTTAAAGCCAGAGCCAGATAATTAGAAACTTTAGAAGCACAGTTCCCATGGCTATAACCAGAGCGAACAACTAATTCTATTTGAACTAATTACATTCCATAATGCTAGGCAGTGATTGCTACCCCAACCACAGCCTCCCATATGTAACCCAGCAGAGGATTTCATCACAAAACAGAACCGCGGATGGGTTCTTCTGTATGTCATTGGCTGTATGTTATTACGTATTGGCATGACTCTCTATGCACAGCGTGGCTTTGCACACACACACACCCCCACGCCCTCAGAGCTGTTTGCATTTTATGCTACAAAACTCCTCCTGGGCCTCGATAAGACAAAGTCTCCCAGTGCTGACGCCAACCTCCCAGGACGGCACCAGCTCAGAGCGAGGGCTCTCCAAAACACCATTATGAAAAAGATAGATATCTGAACAGTACACTGACGCAGCCATTTTTAATGTTGTCACAATGTTTCCAAATGACACACTTTCACTGCATAATAGGAAAAAGAGGTCGGTGTGTGTGTGTGTGTGTGTGTGTGTGTGTGTGTGTGTGTGTGTGTGTCGGTGTGTGTGTGTGTCGGTGTGTGTGTGTGCATGCGGGGGGGGTCCAAATCTTTCATCTTTGAACCCTTAAAAAAATCTTCACATCAAGCGAAATACAAGACAGATAGAGGCACCATCACTGCTGTCTGCATGCAGTAAGCTTCACTTACAGTATTATAAGCATGGGCAGACAGATGGATGAGCTGAGCTGGAAGGGCTCAAAGCTCAGGTGGATTCTCATTCTCTCTCTCTCTCTCCCTCTCTTTCTCTCTCTCTATGCAAGGTCACACAGCAGCCTTGCATACTACAGATTCTGTTCCCTTCCTGTGTTTTGTATCATCAGCACAGCAGTTGTGGCAGAATGAAAAAGCTGTGCATGTTTGCGAGGCTAAAGCCTCATCGCTGACACACACACAGACCAGGCATCATCCTACACCCTTCCCTGCTCAGGATTAAATAGCCTTTGGACAACAAAATGGGAGCCTTGCTACAGAAACAACACCTCCATCAAGCAGGCTGTGACAGTGCATACTGCACAGGAAGTCAGCGTCCAAACTAACCCTGCCTCTGTCACAGATGTCAGTGGATTTACAATGCAAAATTCCTTTAACTTAAGTCCTTCAACAACAAATCAGGGACGTTTGTAAACCTACACCAAGCACAGGGCTCATAACAAGATCATAATAAGTCACTTAAATATGTGTTTCTTGAATGCATCACAAGGTAGTTAACAGATAAACAACTCCAGGGATTTATGAAGGCCTAACAAAATAATCTGCCTCACGGTGTGCTCGAGGCTTTAAAACGACACAAAGTGCGTTGAATGCGCGTTTAATTTGAAGGTTTCGGGTCTAAGTGAAGCCTTTGTGATGTATTTAAACCTGGCCGGGGGGGATGGGGACTTGGATGTAAGAGCTCCGTCTTGCGCGGTGCACCGGAGGTGCACCAGCATCCACTACAGCCTGGAAAAGCCTACTTACCTCCCGACGAAGTTCTCTAGCACCGAGCTCTTCCCGGCGCTCTGTCCTCCCACCACGGCGATCTGCGGCAGGTCGAGGTTTGCGTTTTGCCCGATGGCCGCGAAAGCATCCTGCATGCGGTTCACCAGAGGGATCAAATCCTCCATTCCCCGGTTCCCCATCTTTGCGGCGCGAAAGGATGAAGGGCTGGCTTCCTTGACAAAACAGGGACGGATCTATGGCTTTATCTTCCTCTGCCCCGCTCCTCGCCTCCCTCAGAGCATTCAGAGGGCGATCTGGTCTGCGCGCACTCACCGGCTCACTTCTCGCTCTGCTTCCTCATTGACGGTGCCTCTTCGGTGTGTCAGATCACCTCAAGCCACCACTCTCTCCAACACTCTCCTCTCCAAGCACCGCAGGGGAGGAGGAGGATGAGCTCTTGTATTTTACCAGGAGATCCCTGCAGTACTCCACACCCACCGCTAGGTGGTGACATTGGTAGATTTCTCTCATTTGCAATTTGAAAACAGAGTATTTTTCATATTAAAGTAATTTTTTAACTCACCTGAGCGAATTTGAATTTCCTTTCATATTTATGTTTTTATATGTATGTTTTTATATTAAATTCATGATTGCTCTCAGCTTCAATCATGAAAATGTATGTTTTATTACCTTTACACTTAATTGATATATATTGATAATAATAAGAACAACACCTTTATTTGTGCAGCGCTTTTTACCATATAGTTACAAAGCGCTTTACAGGTTGAATTAAAAACCACACATTAAGTATACATTTACGTATTCAAACACACAAACACACGACTGCATACACACATATTAGAAGAACAGCCAAAAACAAAGAGTGAAAGATTAAGAGAACACTGTTTTACAGAAATTAATTTTCAGCAATGGTTATTTGCAACATAAATAGACTGAAAAACACAATGAAACCAACCTTCAACCAACATGACTAACACATATATAACACAACAATGCAAGTCCTAAATACATATAATGTAAACAGTACAGGTGCTGCTCTAAGTTGTATTAGTATTTCTGCTATTTAAGATAAGAGATAAGATAAGATAAAACTTTATTAATCCCTCGGGTGGGTTCCTCTGGGAAATTCGGTTTTTCAAATAGCACAGCACCGACAGAAGTTATAGAATGTGAGCATAATACTATATATACACATATATAAATACAGATATATATATATATATATAAATAAAGAGTATACAAAAGGGATAAATAAAATAAATAGGAATAGGAATACACAGGGATTGCACATTTCAAGTATTGAAGTCTATTGCACCGTTGGTTATTAACAAAAAGTATTGCACAGTGAAAAGGCACTACAGCTTAGTTGTCCCCCCCTCCTTTGTCCTCCTGTTTCCCCTCCCTCTCCCCTCCAGAGAGGAGTTAAACAGTTTGATGGCGTGTGGGACAAAGGAGTTTTTAAGTCTGTTGGTTCTTGTCTTTGGGAGAAGCAACCTGTCACTGAACAGACTCCTCTGGTTGTTTATGGCCGTATGCAGAGGATGCCCAGCATTGTCCATAATGTCCAGCAGTTTTTTTAGTGTCCTTTTCTCTGCCACTGTCACCAGAGTGTCCAGCTTCATGCCGACCACAGAGCCAGATCTGTGTCTCAGTTGTTT
>VUQR01018707.1:22724-44232 GCA_015108515.1 Hemichromis elongatus | reverse complement strand
ATCCCTGGCCTCAGTCGGGCGATGGGGGTATGTGGCGGGCGTGGCCTGCGGTGGCGTGTGGGGAAGGCAGACGCACCTGCACGCCATCCACAATCATGCCCGCCGCCTTAGGGTTAGGGTTAGGGCTACATAACAAGTCATGTGACGTGACGCTGCAGCTGTGATTGGTTCGGCTCTGCACTACTTAATTCGGATTGGCTGTTCTTATGTTTTTTTTTAAGAGAGAGAGAGATGAGGTCTATCGCAATAGTTTCATTTCTCTATTGAGAAAAAGTTATATCGCGATACATATCGTTATCGTTCTATCGCCTAGCTCTAGGGTGTTTTAATCATCATTATTATTTAGTCATTTATCTGGCTATTGTTCACAGCAAGAAGGTCTTGGGTTTGACTTCACTATCTGGCTGGGGTGTGAAGTTTGCATGTTCTCTCTGTGTCTCTGGTTTCCTCACACAGTCTAAAGACATGCAGTCGGTGGGGTTTAGTTAACTGGTGATTCTAAACTGCCTGTAGATGTTAACATGAGTGCATATGGTTGTCCAGCTCTCTGGGACCAATGACCTGTCCAGGGGAAACCTTGCCTTACGGCTTGTGGTAGCTGGGATAGATTCTATTCCCACTGCGACCCTGGTAATCAGAATAGAATGGATGGATGAATTGTTTGGGTAGTTTAGTTCTCCTAGTTTTGATAGATACTACAAATATATGTTACATCTGCCCATTTAGTTTCTTCTAGACTCTCTAGTGTATTCATGAATTTGTCATTTCAGTCATGTGACTCCTCATTTTATTACTTCCAGTTTTATTTTTACTAGCCCTCTGTCACTGGTGCCTTGTAATTATTTTAATTTCTTTTTGTCTTGATTAGTTTCACCTGTACCCTGTTAGCCTGCTGTTTCCACTCTCCCTGATAACCTCCTGTGCCTAAACCTCAGTTTTGGATCTGTTCTTTGTGGAGTCATACTGTGTCCATGTTGCACTCCTGTTTGTGTGTTCTCTCAGTTAAGGCTGCCCTTTGGATTACCTGCATCACCTAAATACAAGTTTGTTTTCTCAGGATTTTCACAAGTCCGCATGTGGGAAAAACTTGCACCTAATGGCACTGATTATGATCAGGAAGAAAAATGCAGGGACTTTATCCAGAAATTACAATCTTTCCTTTCTTTACCTTGATTTTTGACAGAAGGAACACTGGTTGCAAGAAAAAAAGTGCAATATACTGAATACTTTGTCTACTTTGTATATACTCACAGTAGACAGTCTGCTTTCTTAACCTTCATAGTTTCCTTCTGCAAATATTTATCAGAGTCCTCTCCAGGAAGGCTCTCATCCTGTGGATGATCTGCAGCCATCCTCCATCTGCTTCAGGTTATGGTAACAAGTATAACAAAGTGCACTATTTGATCAATATGACTGAAGCAGCAGAATTTAAAAATAAGCAGAGGGGGTCGTAAAATCTGCATTGGTTGAACTCAACCTGCCATGGCCTGAAAGGAAAATGAAAGTGGAGTTTTAGAGAAGGGTGGAGGTTCTCTTCTGGAAAGGAAAGACAAAAACACTGTCACCAAACAGATTATAGAAAAACAACTGGTTTATCTTGATTACCTTGTAATTGTCTACCAGTAATTCGATCATGTTGGCATCTCAGATCGATAAAAACATTTTTAAAAACTTGTTCTTATTCAATTTATTCTTCGGGGATGACCTGTGTACCTGGTTGGTGTCTGCGAAACACTGGCGGGCATCTGAGCTGATTACTGTAGTGCAGGGATGGGCAACTCTAGGCCTCGAGTGCCGGTGTCCTGCAGGTTTTAGATCTCACCCTGGATCAACACACCTGAATCTAATGATTAGTTCATTACCAGGCCTCTGGAGAACTTCAGGATATGTTGAGGAGGTTGTTTAGCCATTTGAGTCAGCTGTGTTGGACCAAGGACACTTTTAAAACCTGCAGGACCCGGCAGTCGAGGCCTGGAGTTGCCTACCCCTGCTCTAGTGGATCCAAGTAAAACTGGCCTGACATCTTAAGGCGGCACAAACAGAGGAACCATGAACGATACAGAACAGATGCTTTTCTTGACTCTTAGTTTGTCGTCCCATGTTGTACTCATGTTGTGCTTAAGCAAAACCTTTTCTTATTTTCTCAGCTTTGCTGGAAACACAGTACCAAAACTAGGCCTAAACTCAGTATTTTTGTTGGAGCAGATGGTGTCTGATCTTCGTATCGTGTTTTTGAGTAGCTCTCTTTTGTGAGCCTCAGTGCTTTTGTGCTCTTTGTCATTTTATGACTCAGTGAGAGCGCCACAGCGCTTAAGAGGACTGAATTCCAGTATCTGGGCTGCAGGAATTTGAACCTGCAGCACTTGAGTTCACATCCCCTCGAGCTCCTGCTGCAGAGTGTCTGACAGGTGAGACCACAGCGAGGATTGTTGAATGAAGATAATATCGCAGATGTGGGCTGTTAAATCATTTTCTTCTTCTTTTTTTAAAAACTTCTAATCGTTTAGAGAGCTCTGTTAGTGCTTTTTAATTTTCTCCTGTCAGTCAGCTCATTAGAAGCGTCACTTCACATTTATTCTAGCTGTCTCACATTCAGGAGGAGCCACCAAGCTCAATGCCATGTTGCTTAATGTCTCTTTACCACCTGCTTTCTTTAACAGATCTCCTCAGTTAGGGATTGCCCAAACAAGGAGTCAACTGTGTTGCCTTCAAGCTCCCGTGCTGCTTTGTGAATCCCACTGTCTCACCCCCTCTTGTTTGTAAATGCCTCGCTGGTGTTCGTGCCAGAAACTCACTTTGACATACCGCAGGGGTGAGGAGGAGGGGAGGGGTTCGGGGTGGGGGTGGGGTGCCATGGGTGTTGATTTCTGCTGAGCTTCTGCCAAAGATGCCCTGCAGGGAACTTTCTTTTATTCTGATCTTTGACTTTGGAAAATTCGAGTTATTTGATAACTGGGTAAAAAAAAGCAGCCAGGGGCACACTGAGATGTAGTTATTGAGATACACGTGTAAAAACAGGTTGATTTCTTAGTTCGTGCATTAGTTTTTCTTGGTACAGCAGGTGGTAGGTGGGAGCATTTCCTTTATTTTTTGGGGGCATCAAGAGCCTGTTAAAATAATAGCTGCCCGCATTATTGCTAAGTGAAATGCAAGTGAACGCATTCAACTGCAAATTTAGGACAAAATAATTAATTTAATTTAATTTAAAACTTAGGCACTCCAATCTGTTGCTAAATATTAAGATATAAATCACATCAGACTAAGTGCAGGTTAAACTAATGACCTTTGTCTTTATGTTATTCAAACCTCATTGAGCCCAAGGCATCCTGCCTGGTCGTGTTAGGTCAATATGGACAGGTTTGGGTTTTGTTTTAGTTTTTTTTCAGATTTTGCGTCTGTGGGCCACCACGGTGTTTTTTTTGGGTTTTTTTTAATTAAACAATCAATGTGTGACTCAAATGCAGAGTTTAATCTTTAATTCAAGTGATTTAACAGAACAGTTGTTTTTATATACAGTCCTCATTTAAAAGTAATTGAACAAATGACTGAAAAGCAGTTTCTTGTCTAGATGTCTTTTCCTTTATTATTTTAAAAGATATGAGAAGGGTAAAATACCTGAAGTTGATTCCAGTTGTTGCATTTGGTAGCTGTTAAATGAAATTGTCAATATCGCATCCCAGAGTGATGTTGGTGGAGGTGGAAAAGGCTGTCATCAGATTGCAAATCCTAAATGAATCTGCCAGAGAGATGGCAGAAACCTCAAGAGGCCAAATCAATAATCTGGTACATTGTTAATAGATTGAATGCACAGACCAGCTCAGCAACACCAACATGTCTGGAAGAGAACAGAACATAACCAAAGTGGATGATCGCAGAATTATTTCCCTTGTATAGGAAAACAACTTCACAACATCTAAACAAGTAGAAAAACTCTCAAGGAACAACTTGAGAATGAAGGAGTATCACCGTTGAGCTATAGAAACCCAGAGACACCTTCATGAATATAAACAGATTTACAACAAACCACTGGTTATGATCAAGAACAGGAAGGTCAGATTAAACTTTGCCAGAAAACATCTAGAAAAGCCTGCCAAATAGCTGAGATTATCTACAGTCCAGAAGCAAAAGATTCCCAGTTTGATCCTGGGAGGAAACACAAATCATTTTTGCTTCTAGGAGGGCATTTGGTGCCAAATCAAGGGTTTGGAGCTACCCATTGTGGTGAGTCCTTGTGAGTAAGGGAGCAGCTGAAACTAGTTTCTCATTTCTACTACTAAGATAAAGGCTGTGTGTAAAAATGATTGCAATTGCTAAATGGCTAATGAAAACGTGTAGTAGTATAGTGTTGTGTAGCCAAAAATACAGTTCTTATCTTTAAGTATATCGGCATTGTAAGAATGTGAGAGGGAAAATATTGGCACTTTTGGACTCCATACAAGAGCAAAAATAAAAAATTTTGTTGTTGTGTTTGGATTTTTTTTTTTTACTTTGTTTTTATTTATTACAGTGGGCAGTCCAATGGCAGCCCATGGTCACCATTTTTCTGGTGATGAGCTCTTCAAAGAAAGATTAAGATTCAACATTTTTTGGCTGTCACTGTTTCTAAATCATAAATGAGAATGAGAGTGAGCAGCCTATTATCCTCTTTTTTTTTAATGACTTCTATGCAAGTATTACACAAAATGTTGGTCTTGTTCTTTACAGTTTGATAATTTGTTAGTTTGTACTTGACAGTTTGTAAATTTACTTTCTTATCCCATGCTGCCATTACTTCTTGAGTTTGACCCCATTTAAAGCCAAGAATGATAATCATTTTACTTGTTGAATTTTAAGAAAACTACACTGTGTGCCCTTTTTACAGTCACACTGAAGTTGCCTCTTGTTATGTATTGTAATATATTGTATGCAAGTATTAGTACTTAACTGATCTTAAAGAAGAACAGAAAGCTTTCAAACTGCTGTAGATGTGACCCCTGCAGCCTCTGTGCTGCTGCCATCTGCTGGGTCAGTCAAGTACTGTCAGTGAAGGGGCATTACGGAAAGTATGTGGACGTGCTGCAGATGTTAACCTGAACTGAAATGAATATGCAAGAAAAGTTTTTTTTTTTTTTTAAAGTGACCAAAGTGATTTTCAGAGTAAATCTTTTTGTGCAGCGCTATGATAGACGTGTTTCTGGGGTTTCACAGGAAAAGGACAAATGTTAAAAAGTAAAATTGAGTCAACAAAATTAGTATTTACTAAATGAAATTAACTGAAATTTAAAGATTTAGAATATTATATGTGATATACATAATTCTAATTATTTGCATCAGACATTTACCTCTTAACATGCAGAATCTGTTTAAAATGAGGTATAACAAATACACATCACATTACACTTGATGGAAGGACTAACATAAAATGTAATTGTAGCACATCAAAACTTTAAATCTAACACAATACTATTAATACTATACTATTAATTGTGTTATTTATGTAATTGTTTTAGAGTGAAGATGCTTTGAATGCAAAGATTTGACATGAATGGTTTGGGACGATTTTGTATTTCAGTCAGGGGTTTAGCTTTAGCTTCAGCTTACACACTTTCAGTTTGTGACTGCAATTAAAAAACATGGAAATGAAATGAAAAGTAGGAAAGAACTTCCGAGTGGTAACTGACATTTTTGGGTGAGCAGAAATTGTTTTTCTAACATCTTAAATCCATAATCCAGTATTCCTCTGAGATAAAAGATAAAAAAAACTACATTTGCTAGTGTGCACATTTGTCACATTAGTGCTTTTTACCTCTGCATTAGAACATAAGATTTTGCTATGTTTGTCATAAATTGTGAAAATGCTGCTTTCCCAATGCTAATATGAAGTTTGAAATAGATGTTGCACCATATTAGAAGTTATATCTCACTGCTCTGTTGTGAAATAGACACATTTGTTTGTATCTCGGCCTCAGTTTTCTTTCATGGTGTTGCATTTTAACGGATTAAATCTCCATACTTGGAGGCTGACTCGCCCTGCAAAGTTCATTCCTGTCACCAGCAGATTTATTCCAGTGGTTATATCTTTGCATCTGCTGAACAGACCACCAACATAAATGGCAACATGCAGAGATTCATTTGAGCCTGTTCACTCATCTCATCTTCCATCTTCAATATTTTATGTAATAAATAAATGAAATGATCTTGTTGGACCGCCAACTTTGTGCTCTCTCTTTGTAATTGCTTTGCTTTGTATTTCTATCTGAGTGGACTCTCTTCCCACAGTCAGCACTGATGACTGTCCCACTCTTTCCCACCTGCTCTAGTGTCCATCTCAGATGTTGACAAAGAGGCACCTTAGGTTTTTGTTTTTTTTTCTTTAAAGACTGAGCCAAGGTGAGGCTGACGTCTTTTCGGGACCTGCTGTTGGGTGAAGCCAGAAATATTTGCAGAAGCGTGAAATTTATTAGGAAGAGTCATGAAACAAAGCAGCGTCTCGTTGGGGCTTGTTGCAGAAGTTTCCTTTCAAACCTCTCACGTGGTCATGTTTAAGTAACCAGAGTTACCTGGAATAAAAAGAAGAAATTCAGTTTTTCTATTCAGTTTTCTTCTTACCTCCTCCAGTAATCATCATGCTTTAGGAGGAAAATGCTGCTTCTATGATGTCGCAGCTTTAACATTCAGCTGCACCTCGCTGCGGCTGCATGCGAATGCATGTGTGGAAGTGTAAATGTAAGCACCAGCTGCCTTCATAATAAAACACAATGCAAAAAGGGAGCACGCCCAAACACAGCGGTGTGTTTACTTGCCCTGCTCTGTGGCCCTGTGCAGGCCAGAGTCAGCTGACAGCTGACGGTGATGAAAAGTATCAGGAACGCAGAGAGAGCTTTAGCACGTATGTTTGAGAGCCTGCAGGGCATTTATGGTGATACATGACGAACACTGAGAAAGTATCTGGGATTTTTTGGTTTGAAAGAAAAAACTTACCTGATGTTTTTGTGTTTTTAATTAAAAGAAAAGTATTTTCTTGGCTTTTAGTTAGTCAGAACGATGCATCACGATGCATCCAGTCGCGTAAATGTTAATACAATACCTCCATAAAATTATAGTTTATGAAGTTTGTCTTTTTTGATTAATGAGTCTGTTTTTAAGACACCAGCTTTAATTTCCCGCTGATGAAAATCAACAGAAACCTCATCAAAGAAGCAGCTTTGTCACCAAAGACAGACAGCAAAACGCAGACAGGAAGTCTTTAACTGCCTTTGGTAATTACTCTACTCTAAAACTGAAACATATGAGTATTTTTTGGTGCACTTGGATTTAATTTTTTTAGTCATATTTGTCACTACTGTACTACGCTGTATGTCTGGCTTCAGCCACGATTTTACTAATTCAGCTGGAAATAAATGAGTAAAAAAAGGCAAGCAGAACTTGAAGTAGACTTTCTGATCTTGTTCTTTGTCCTTTCTCATATATCCAAAGGGGACCGTGTTTGCAGGTCAAATGTTTTCTGTAGATAATAAATATCTTTTGAATGAGATCTGTTCCAAAAAAAGCCTCTGGTAATACAAATTTGAGTTGTAAATTTGAGTTGCTTGTTTAAACCTGATTTTTTTGTGCTGTTATTTATCTTTTGCTCTTCTTATAAATTCCTCTCCCAAGGCAAGACCTGTTGGCAGCAAGTTTTTATGAAACTCAGTGGAGAGGCAGAAGATTTGGTGACGGCTGTGCTCTCATAAATCCTCCGTAATCTTTTTGTTGTCTGGTTTACGACTGGAGAACAAGTTCAACTTAATATCTGTTCTCTTTTATCTCTGCTTTTGGTCTCCACCAGCTCTGGAGGGACATAATGGACGCTTCAGCTAGTGGCAGTTTGATTTTTTTAAATTTTTTATCAGTCCTAATAGAGTCTCTAAGAAGAGTATTTTTTATAGGTTTAAATGTAAAAACAGAGCTTCACCAACCTGTAAATTCAAAAAAAGCTAAAAGTTGGCAACCAAACATCACGTCAAAATAACAAACATGGCGGTCCACCATGTCCATTTCATGCTTTGTCTGTCTAAAGCGTGAAAAAGAGGTTTCAGTACCAACAGGGGGAGATAATATATTTAAAGGCTTTGGAGAAGCAAAGTGTGAAACGGACACGGTAGGTAGGCTGTCTGTTCCACACTTTGCTTTTAGGAGTGGAGAAATGGTGCAGAATAACATTAAGATCTTCACCAAGAAAAACTAAGAAGACTTTTTATTTACTTATACATCACCCTTCACCTAAAAACTAATGCAGATGAATCCCAGGATTGTTGTTTTGTGTGTTCCTGGCTTCACACTGTCTCACTGAAGGCTCTGCCTCCCATTCTACTTTGAAGTACTCTAGAAACAACAACTAAGCCTGCAGTCTGAGAGTGAAGTGCTCTAATGGAGTAATGTGGTAGTAAAGTGTCTTTAACATAAGATGGGGACTGATTATTCAAGACCTTGTATGTAATTTGAAGGATTCTAAATTCAACTCTAAGTTTAACACCAATGAAGAGAAGCCAATATGGGAGAAATGCTCTCTCCTAAGTCCTCAGTATTCACAACAATAGACATTTTCAGTTTTATTGGACAGGATGGGTTTGAATATGGACTGTAGGCTGCATACTTTTACATGAGGCAGAATTTAAAACAAGCTTCTGTTTGACCAGAGATTTCTGAACTGTATCAGAAGCACACAGTGGATTTTGAACAGAGCCAGCGGCACATTAGCTGGTCTTATAACAGCATCGTTTTTACAAAGCACATGCCTAATCATGGCACTTAAATGAGTTTTATGTCTTTTCCTGATGTAAATGTGAGATCTTGGATTTTTGGATGGTCGGACACTTGAAGACACCAGTTTTTCTTAGATTTTGTTGGCCTAATGATCAATTAATAGCCTTAATTACAGCATCATTAGCTTGACAGTACAAACAGGCGCCCCTTAATGAGGCAGATTAGCAGATTATAATCTATTTTTTTGGTCTGCTCTGGTCAAATAGGAAGATAAAGAAGTTAATGAGGCATTAAAGAAAGAAAAGTTTCACCAGAGTAAACTCCAGTGATTCTAATGTTTCTCAGTGTTCCTTTAGCAGCAGTTGTATTGCATGAATGCACAAATGATGGGGATGAGGCAGCATGTCATGCAGTGTGGGTGTGGGAGGTCTGACAGCTGGAATGTGTAACAGCTGGTTGTCCGAGTTTGGCAGATGCTGGATGAGGGCACTCTGGGCCATGTGGAGGAGGAGGAAGAAGAGGAGGAAAGGGAGGAGGAGGAGTGTTGGTGGAGAGCATTTCTTCTGTCCCAATTGTCCGTCTGTGAGAACCTGGAAGGAGTGCTTTTTTTCCAGGGATTTTCTCCAATGAGGCACTGGAGTCGGTCTCTGGGGAGGGCAGCTGCTGTCTCTCATTCATCCCTCACACTGCTGCTCAGCCTCTCTCCAGCTGCGTTTATCCGATTATGTTCCTCTCAAAGCTCCAGAAAGTTGACTTGGTGGTTTACTTTTTGGTTACTGTAGTTATCGGGAAAACAGAGGCATAAATCAGACTAAACACAGCGAAGCCATCAGCACCGTGTGACTGAACCTCCCTCGTTTGCTCTTTTCTTCCTGAGAGATGAGATAATTTCTCTTGCTCTGTCACTCACCAGGCCCTTGAAATTCTCACATTTAAGCCTGTCAGCTGCTGTGCTCAGTTTTCCCACCTTTTTCCTTCTTTTCTCTTTTCCCATTCTATCACAAACTCATGCAAAGTAGAAGTACCCAGATCTTTTACTTAAAAGTAGAAAAGTTTTTAAAATACTGCATGAACAGTATGATATTGGAGTAAAATGCTCCCATTGTTATAACTCTGCTCTTACAGTGTGCTGTGCTTGCTTGTACTGTTGCGTAGTTTAGTGTACTAATCTGAATCCGGGCCCCACAGGGTAATCTGAGTACAGAGTACTACTTAACTTTCACTAGTTGTTGGTTTAGAAATGTAGCTTAAATATTGTTTGAAAAAAATCATGAAAAAGAATTTTTTTCTTTTTTTGTTCCTTTTGTTTGTTTGTTTACATTAGTACAAACTTAATTTTAAATTTAAAGGAGGAAAAAGTGGAGATTTGGAAGCTAGAGGGCGCTATTCACACTATATAAAAAAACATTTTCTTTGATATTATTTTTACTCTTAAGTTTAGTTTTTATTAATTGTTTACTTCCTTTTGCACTCACTTGCTTTGGCAAAATCTGTTTGTTAGGATCAGCAAAGGTTTAAGGGTTTTGAAGATTTTATTTTCAGGGGTGACTCAGAAACTCGGAGGAGACTTGAAGATAAACTGTACTGCAGGCATAAAATATAATTTATCTGAAAGTTTTTTTTTTCTCAAAGCTGTGCTGACTGTAAGATAAAATGAAATGATTTGTGTTCACAAACTCCACCAGATTACTTTTGCTTTCCCACAAGAGGGACTGAAATGTACAAAAGCTGAAAAAAAGGGTAAAACTGTGTATTTTTGTGTTATTGTAAAGTTTAATGCTCAAACTTATCAGGTAATGCTGCCATCTTGTCTTCAACTATTGATTCATTTGTTTTTTATAGAAATGTAAAAACCCAAGGAAACAAAACAATGTCAACTACTGTGTCTGTCACATTTTAACACGATTAAAAGCTGGATTTAAGCACTTTAATAATAATTTTAGGATAGAGATATCTGCATATCTGTAGTGTCTCTAGATATGCTGTCATGCATGACAAGAAAAAGGGCAAATATGAACAGATCACAAATATTCACAAAACATAATTTTGGCCTGCTATTTCATTTATCTTACCCTAAACTTCTCTGTAACATGAAGCAAAAGTTTCTGTAGTGATAACTGTCGAGTTATGTACAAGTGCAGTTTAAAAAAAAGTTGGGTCTCAAAGATAAAATAAATAAATAATAAATAAAATCGGAATACAATTACTAACAAATCTCATAAATCCAGATTTGATTAAAATTAGAACATAGAAAATATATCTAATCATTTTACTATTTAATGTAAAATGTTAGCTGATGATGGAAGCATCGCATCTCAAAAACAGTCCAGTTGGTGAACGGTCTGCACTGCAGGCCAGTCAGACAACTGGACTCTTAATCTGTGCTGCTGTAATAACAGATGTAGTGTCCAGTTTAGCTGAAATATGTGAGACTTTCCCTTAAAAACTTGCCTGGATGAAACCATATGTTGCTCTAAAACCTGTATACACCTTTAAGCATCGATGGTCCCGATCAAGGTGTTCAAACCACCAATTCCACAGGTGCTGATGCTGCTCCACACCATTGGAGATTCAGGCTTTTGAGCTGGGCATTGATACCAGATTTCAAACACAGGTTTTGAAGAGCGGTAAAACTCAATTCTTGTGCCTTTGTGGTAAAATAACCAATATGAAACTAAAGCCTGCAACCAGTTACTGTAGTTTAGCATAAAGACTCGAAGTAGCAGGAAACAGCGAGCCTCATCCTTTTAAAAGTTTTAAAAATAAAGTTAGTAGCCTCTCTGCTTAAGTTCATTAACCTAACCTGTCATTAGGCTGTATTACATTGTAGTTGACTACAATTGTGGAAATTATTGCCTATAAATTAAAGTTTAAATTTGGGGGTCATTTCATGGGTTCATTTAAATATATTGATTCAGTCCTGCTCACCAATAAGATGAGCTTTTCCTTTAGAGTGTGAGCTAAACCTTTTTTTTTTATGATCTGCAGTGCATTTATAAAAACTCTATATTTCTGCAGCGCACACTAGGCCGGGTGTGTCTATGTGGTAAAAATCATGCCTGTGTGCTTTCTAAGGAGACCCACAAGAGTCAAGGGAGGAGTTTTAGTGTATTGGAGCCTTTTTTCTTTTTTTTTGAGGGAGTTTGCACGGGGAGGGTCCTACAGTAGTTTTTATACGTCTGCTTTCATTCACTGGATGCTCAGTGGCCCTTGATCAGCCTCGATTTAACTGCTGGCCGGCTGGCTAACAGGTGGTGCTTTGAGGAAACAGTGAGAGCACTGTTGCTGCAGCCAGCATCATGTGGAGGAGGCTCCAGACTCCGACGCTGCTGCTCATCTTCTGTGCCGGGAGCTTGGAGGCCTGGTTCTGGCCACTCACGAATGGAGAAACTAACACAGAAGCGGTTACCTTTAATGCTACCACTTTAAGCTCTTACACAGTGACGGACAACAGTTCTGTAACAATGATCGGCAGTACAACAGAAGAGGTGGAAGGTGCTGTAACCACAGCTAATACTGAAAAGATGTTACTGGAAATTCCCATCGTGACAACCAGCTGGGCGAAGGAGGAGAAGGAACTTACTACAATACCATTCAATGGGACAAAGGAGGAGAAAGAAAATGCTACAATGATGGCAAGTAGTGTAAAGATGGAGGATGAAAGTCCCACCATGACAACCAATGGTACACAGACGGAGGTGGAAAATGCTACATGGACATTCACTGGTGCCAATGAAGTGGAAAAAGGTACCACCGTGACAATCAGTGTTGTGGAAAAGGGAAAAGGGCCCACAATGACAGCAAGCACTGTGAAGACAGAGGTGGAAGAGCCCACTGTGACACCCACTGGTGCAAAGCAGGTGGAGAAAGGTGCTACAACTATCAGCAGTATAATCATGGAGGAGGAAGGTTCTACCAAATCTGCCGCTGATGC
Organism: Hemichromis elongatus; assembly: GCA_015108515.1. NCBI lineage: Eukaryota > Metazoa > Chordata > Actinopteri > Cichliformes > Cichlidae > Hemichromis > Hemichromis elongatus. Next base: position 31,574 of record VUQR01018707.1, on the reverse strand, counting down.
AAGGGTGGAGGAAGAAGAGGAGGATGACAACCTGTCCGGGGTTGGGGAAAAAATCATCGACATGACCACAGGCATCCGTAATTTTGTCGAGGCGTGGGACGTGACCACGACCACCTGGACTGTTAGCGCCAGCCTGACGGAGAAGATGGAGAAGCCTAACGTGACGATGAAGCCAGGCAGGTTCTCGGGGGAGAGGGTGGAGGAAGGGTCTGGGGCTGGGGAAGGGGGTGAATCTGAGTCAGACGTGACGATTAGAGGTGATGTTTCCAAAATGAATGGCCCGCCCTGTCTCCCTGCGCCCTCTAATTGGCCCATTTGCAGGCAGCCACGCCTTTTCTCGTTGCCCAACTTTTTCAACCACACTTCTGTGGAGGAGGTGGGGGTGGTCCTACAGGAGTGGGCGTGGCTCACAAAAGCAGGATGTCACCACAGCGCAGAGCTATTCCTCTGCCTCCTCCTGACTCCCAGGTGCCCATCCCCCGTCCCTCACCTGCCCTGCCGCAGCTTCTGCCACACACTGCGAGACAGCTGCTGGGCGTCCCTGGAAAACGGGCATCTCCCAGTGGAGTGTGACCTCCTGCCTGAAAGCGCTCATGAGCCCGGGCGTCCCGTGTGCGTGTCAGTTAGTAACTGGAAAGGTAACCGCGGCGGGTTAGAATGTATCCTGTGTGATGATACATTTTGAACCCGGACCGTCTGTGTGTGTTTGTTTTGGTGTCCAGACACATCATTGTCGTTGTTCGTCACATGATTCACTTTAAACGTGGTTTTGCATGTTTTTACCATTTTAATTTGATCATATGGAGCCCATAAAGTCCTCTGGCTCAGGTGCATAACATTACAGCTGCACATATATTTGGCCCCTACCATAAAATCACTGGTGCGTTTGTTTTTTTAGAGGAAGACAATGACCCTGCAGTTTTGATTTTGATTATTTTTTTACTTGTAAGAAATTTCAATTTTCCAAATCACAGGATATGATTATTAAATGTCTTTTTTTACATCTGGAACCCCCAAATATTTGAGTTATTATAATGTAAACCATAATCATCAGTTTTTAATCTAGGATCAAATTACAGCAGTTTAAACTTTTCTGCTTTGGATAATGTTAAACAAAAGTAAACTTTAAGTGTGGATCCATTTACTCAGCAGTATATCAAAAATGAATGAAAGCATCAAGTTCACTGTAGTAAATATCAAAATTCTGTTAAATGGAGGATCCAGAGTACCAAAAAGTTTATTTTATGATCAACTATTTGCCTATTAGTTAATGCAGTATAGGAATCTGAGGTGCTGATGTTTTTGGTATGTGTGTTTATATATTTATCTAAAAACACAAAAAAACTTTTCTACATTTAAATTGTAATAATTAATTATTAATATATTGGGAAAGTCAACTGAGAAACTACTAACAGAGTTAATTAGCAAACATCAGTGTTATGTTTTATGTATACAGGGTCATACAGTTTACACATGTTGCCTACATAATTTGCAAATGTAGATGATTATCTTTATTTTTCACTTTCTAATTTTTAATATATTATTACATTTAGGCAGTTTTGGTCCTCCGTATGTTTAAAATCAGAAAAAAAGATTGTAATGTGGAAGGTGGATTTGATTAATGTAAAGTACACAAATTTTGTAATTCAATGGTCAAAACATGCAAAAACATTGATGCTGCAACTGCTGAAGCGGCTGTGGTGTCACTTTCCCCCGACGCATGATAAAACCCCTGAGTTCACGCCGTTGTCGCCAGGCTGCATGCAGCAGTTCATGTTGTTGTCTTTTCGCCTGCAAATGAGCCATTCAGCAGCAGCATGCCTGCAGGTTCTGTAACGGTAGCTGCATCTTATGACACTTAAATCCATTTTGGTCACGGTAGATTTTTATACTGTAAACTGGAAATTGGATATACATCAGGTTAGAAACTTTTGCTGTGAGTATAAAACCTAACAAATACATCACAGGCTCTTGTTCAGCCTTTTAATGCCTTAATAAATTTAGAAATAGATGTCATTAGCTGTACATTCCCGGGGTTGTTTTATTTCAATTTAAACTTTGACCTCTGTTGCATGAACACCTTTGTCGTGTGTTTCCCGTGGGAATGCTCACTGCAAATGTTTGAATGACCTTTGCAACAACTTGTGGCTTTAAAACACCAGCACAGCTATTTTTCACCCCACAGCAGACTCCTGATTCTGCACTGCAGAGTGTATTGGAGACTTTTGGTTTTTGCATGCAGCCAAGATTTTGCACTGTTATTGCTCGGGGTGTACATGTTATAACACATCCCTGTGGTTGTCAGTCAAACTGTTTTTATTGCCTGTGATTTTCCAAACACCTGCACGAGGGGTGACAAAAGGGTTAAGGGTCTTGTACATTGATATTATTTTAGTAGTTCTTAAGGACACCAGTCTACATTCGATCAAAAACACTCAGTGTAAGCTCTCAGTCGTTAGATTTACATGTAGGTTGGTTTATCACAGCAGCCAGTAATCCTTCTATTGCTCCCTGACATCCTACTTCTGCATGCCAGCCACGCTTTTCTGTCCCGAGTTATCGAGTCATCATTTCTAATCAGCTGGTGCGTTGTGTAGATTTACAAATGGATGGCGTTTTCTAGTTTCCCAGATGGAGAGGAAACAATCAGGCCGTCTGTGATGGCAGTGGCGGAGGAAGTGGGGGGGAAGCTTGTGGAAGGTATTTTTGATAACCGCTGTGGGTGGGAAAATGGTCTGCTAAGAGAGATTGTGTGTGACGATTGTGTGCTCGGTTTGGGAGAAAGGGCGGCGGAGTCGCGGTCGGTAACAAAAGTGCATTTTGATGGGACGAGACGGGGAGGCTCGCAGTCTCTGCCAGGAGGGCAGAGGGCACAGGCGGTCGCCCGTTCTTTCACCCAGTCACAGTTGATGGATGGGACACCATTAGAAGATGATCAGAGATTCAGAGCGAGGCACAAGTGTAAGACAGACTTTTATGTGAACGGGGAATTACTGGCTCTTTAACTTAGAAGCAATTTAAGCCACATATTGGACCATTTATGTGTCAATTAAAGTGTCTCAGCTGACACTGAGTCTCTTTCATTCATCAAGTTCATCTTTTTCCAGCTGATGCTGAGGTTCAAGAGGCCACGCCCATCCTGGAGGGCCTCTGGGTTGCCCTACTGCATGGTTAGTGCTCAGTTAGTACTCAGGCATCAAAAAAAGAGACCCGATGCCTGTTTATCATTATTTAAGCTCCTTTGCTGCTGATTGGGTTCCTTATTAGTTCCCCAAAAAATCACAGCGTGTGAAAGCAACAACACTTTCAGCTTCTTTTCATCCCCTAAAAGTAAAAAGTAGTCCCATCAGCAGCCCAAGCTTTAAGCTTTCAACATCACTGAAAAGCAAAGCAAAAAACTTTTGAGTGGCCTGAAGGACGAATCTTTGCTATTCTTTTACAAGCGTTTGCTTCAAGGTACAAATGCGTCACCTTAAGCTGCGTTCACGCTGTTGGCGAGCAACTGAAGAATACCACAGATTGACAGTTTACTTGGCAGTAAATACATTAGAGAACGGTTGTCAAACATAAGGCCCGGGGGCCAAAATCGTCCGGGCAAATACTCCAGTTCAGAAAGACCTTTCTTCATGTAATATATAAAAATTGTTTTTGAACAAATCTTTTAATTAACAAAAAAAACCCTCTCCGTTTTACTTTGTAATTTATAATACCTAAATATCTCAGTCATTAACAGTGTAGTTAAACTTCTTTACATTGGCAAAAAGGAGAGTTTCACTACTTTAATGTCGCTACTTTGCCCGACATCACTTAAATTCACTGGATGTTATTGACTTCCTCGGGTATCTGGGCACCGCGTTGGAGCCTCTTAGAGAAGGTAACTGGAAACAGTCTGCAGGTCGCGACAAGCTGTCAAAATACTAAGTATTAGGGCTGTTTGCTCAATCAGACTATATTTTCAGTTCTCAGTTTTCACATCTGATTTTTAATAATTCCCTAGTTTTGCCTTCCAGCACATTGTTTTCCTGCACTTTTACTACTTTTTAAAAGTCCGATTTGGTGCTTTTAATGAATCCAGTTTTTAGTGCATTCAGTCTGTGAGTAAATGTGTTTAAATAATCCTGTTTTCAGTATAATTACAAAGTAACTTCAATTCTGATTTTTGCCCTACTTCATGCCTGTAACACATGCATCACGACAGCAACGGTTAACACTTGACCCTACAGCAAATTAGAGGGGAAGACAGCTAACACTGACTTAAAGTATAAAAACTAGGCTTTGGACACATTGAAATATGGTCCTGTTAACAAAATGGATGATGAAATAAATAAATCATGCATTTCGACATATGCTGCAGGCTAAATTTATGTACCAGTGGTAGCTGTCACCGTTCATACTTCTCCAATTCTTCACATGGACACATTTGTTTTGGAGAGCAGCCAAGAAACCCGAGCTTTTCAGCTCTTCTGCCTCTTCTAAGAGCAAGACGGGAACAAAAAGAAGAATCCAGCTGATGTCATCTGAACCGCACCGATCCCCATCACTCAACTTTAATTGGCTCTGGGCTCTGGGCTCATTCAGACGTGGATTAGAGTCTGAGCGGGGATCAGAGGCTGGCTAAAGGTGTCACGGGCTCCATTTGAAGTGTTAACTGATGCCACAGCTGAGACTCAAAGCAATTAACAGCCCGAGTCTCACGTCGGCTGTGTGAATGAAGTGTTTGGTGTGATTTAAGATAAAGAGTCCTGGATTTAATTCTTACCCACGTCCTCAATTCCCCAAATCAAGACCTGCAGGTTTCTGTTGCAGATATGTTAGTATCTGCTTCAAGAATACCAGGACAAAGGTATAATATTCCTCTTACAAAACACTGAAATAACTGAAATTGTTCATACACAGTAGATGCTTTGGTGTAATTACAGATGGCGGATTGAGTGGCTTTTGCCAGTAAAGGACATTTCAGGTCAAGCAGAAAAGAATGAGGGTGTAGTTTCCTACATTTTTCTCTATTTTAGGCATCTTTAACCATCACACGATTGCATTACTTTGCCCGTGGTACTTTGTAATTTAAGCACACAGTGTGGTTACATTGACTGCAGTAACACTGAGGCATAGGTGCAGATTTTACAGGATAGTATAACCTCTCCTTATGCTTCCCCTCCAGGAAGAGGGAAGGTCTCTGCTCTGCTAACTCTCTGGAGGAGTTCATTAGTTCCACTGTGACATCCCTGCATGTTTTAACTGGCGTGTTGAGTCAGTTTGGGCTGCTGGGCCCGTCCGCTTTGTCCCATTAACAGTCCCTCATGGTCCACTTTCCCATGGACAGCCGACGTGCATTTCCTCACTCCCTCCCGCCCTCCGTCTGTCCATCTGTCAGTCCGTGCCTCTTCTCATTGCCAGTGTCTCTTTCTTCACACGGTAAAACAGGCAGGCGTCGGATTTCTCTGGAGTGGCATGTTGGGAAATACAGACATGGCACCCCAGTAATCCCCTGTAACCGAAAACATGAGGTCATTAAGGCTGCGAAACACTGATGTGGGCTGTTCTTTGCATACAATGGGGACTGTTAGAGTGAGAAAAGGAAAGAAATTAGCTTTCTATGGTTGGTTTGAACAAAAATATCTTTATTTCATTAGTCGTCGGTGTCCCATGCAGAGATCTGAGCTGATGTCTTAAGAGCATAAAAAAATAACTTGAATATCTTAACGTGAGCAGTTCCTTCATGGACATAATTTACTGCCCAATTTGCTAGAGTTCTTCTAATTGCACACACCAAATTTCTGTGGTTTTTGCTTTGTTTGTCATTATGACTAATATAGAGTAGGCGGAGCTTCACTTCACAAATGCACAAATCAAAATGTAACAACATTTGAATCAAACTTTTTCTTTGTCGATCCAATGAAACGGCACAGTTTTTACATGTTTTTGATAAACTCAAGGTTATATTTTATGCATATTATGAAAAACACTTACCAGCCACTTTATGAAGCACACCTTGCTTGTATCTGTTGGCATAGGTTCAAGAAGGTTCTGGAAACATTCCTCACAGATTTAGGTCAGTATGAACATGCAATTCATTTTCTAAGGGCCACGGACACAGGATCACACCGTTGCTGTGGAGTTGTTGGCTTAACATTTACTTTAAGAATCTCCCGCTCCACCACATCTCCTCTCTTGGACTGAAATCTGGTGGCTGTGGAGGCTGTTTGAGTACAGTAACCTTATTGCCATGTTGAAGAAACTAGTTTGAAATTATCCTAGCTTTAGTACATGGTGTGCTATCCTCAGAAGATGGTACACTGTGGTCATAAAGGGATGGACATGGTCAGTAACAACACTCAGGTAGGCTGTGGTGTTTAAACGATGCTCAGTTAGTACTAAGGAACCCATGTTGTGCCAAGAAAATATCCCCCATATTATCACACCACCAGCAGCCTGAGCTGTTGATATAAAGCAGTATGGATCCATGCTTTCATATCGTTTGAGCCAACTTCTCACCCTTCCATTAGAACGTTGCTGCAAAACTCAAGCACAGACCAGGCAACAATTTAACAATCTGATGTTTTCTGGTTTTGGCGAGCGAGTGTGAATTGTAGCCTCACTTTCCAGCTCCCAGTGGACAAGAGTGGCACTCGGTGTGGTCTTCTGCTGCTGTAGTCCATCTGCTTCAAGGTTGGACATGTTGTGCATTCAGAGATGCAAGATTGTAAGTAGTAACAACCAAGCTAGTTGAGCTGTAACTAGTTGAGTTAAACGTTGCCTTCACATCAGCTCAAAGCAGTCTGACATTCTCCTCTGAAGTCTGGCATTAACGAGACATTTTTACCCAGAGAACTGCTGCTCACAGACGATAAGCAGTTTCTGAAATAGTCAAATGAATAACCGTGCTGCATTCAGAGTCACTTAAAGTCACCTTGCTTCATCATTCTGATGCTCAGATTGAACTTCAGCAGGTAGTCTTGACCATGTCTACATGCATTGAGATGTTGCCGTGTGATTAACTGATTAGACACTTGTATTAATGAGCAGTTGATCAGGTGTACCTAATAAAGTGTATAATGAAGTTAATTCTTGGCATATATGGTAACTATTATATGGTAAATTTATTCCTGTAGAATTTAATGAATGCATTTGACACATGAAGACTTCTTTCCCCTCAGCTCAGCTCATAGTATTGGAACTATGTCAAACTGCACTGTCCCTTTTTAATAAGTAATTAATTATATCTAATGTTTTTTACATAATATTTGGTGCTGTATGAAATCAAATCATGTTTAAACATTGTTTACAATGCCTGAAGAACTAAAATGATATAAAATCCTGCCAGGAAAAACTCTAAAAATAAGCATGTTCCTTATTCCCTGTTGCTTCCTGTGCATTCTGGCTCACAGGAAAGAAACGGAAATAAATAAAGAGCCTGAGACTGAGATTGCAGCCCGGATAAAGAAATTAGAAAACTTTGCATAATTGTTATGTAATGGTCTTGTAACCACAGTGCTAATGGCTTGCTGGCAGACATTAGACTCCCTCATGGGAGGCTTGGCTGTTGCTGAGCTGAAGAGTCGGGTTAGTGGGAGAGCTGTGGTAAAACCGGACAGCTTCCAGATGTGAACATGTATGGAATTAGAGTAGGGGCCTCCCTTGAGAAATTCATTTTCAGTGTACCATTTTTGATTAACTGCAGGTTCACATTTGTGCTGTCATTTGTCATTTTCTGAAACTGCATAAATGTATACCAGTATATGGTTTAGCTCAAGCAACAGCTGCAGCAGCTGGGCTGCCTTGAGAAGAACCAATAGCAGGTGCCTTCACTGAGAAGGCCCCCGCCCTGCTGATCTCAAGCTCCAGTTGGATCAAATCCTATAATCCCAGAGGAGCCAGACTTCTTGTATCTGCTGTGCAGGTCGAGAGAGTGTTTACAGGCTGATAGCAGTTACTTATGATTTGGTTGTCCTGTTTCTATCCATGAAAGCAGCCTAAGCAGGTGGAAGGCGAACAAACCACCCCAAATTCCTTAAGAAATCCTGGAAAAAATAAGGTGGCTTAAACACCATCAAATATTGTCGACACATAAACGTTTAAAATTCACATCACGGAGAACTGTGGGAAACCCCCACTACTGATGACCTCTGTACCCCTTTTTAATGCACAGATTGCACTTGTGCAATGGCAGGCCTCAAACCCTATGCTGGGCCAAATGCTGCTTCTCCCCTGTGAGGCTGATTTATGAGAATGTAAATCTGCTGCTCCTTATTTCCCTTTTGGGCTATTTTAGTCTGTGGGAATTGAAACACAAGCAGTTTTTCCACTAATCTGACCCACCATCGAAGTCTCAGAGTGTGTACCATAAATGTCTTGTTGTACCCATGTTTTTGGACAGGTTTGTTCTTAAATCACCCTCATTGCTGAATTTAGGATCTGTGGTTTTACCATCTGACCTGCAGTGTCAGTGTACTTTTTGGTTTGTTGTTCCAGGCATGGGATCGTCATGGGCCACTTTAGTTAGACAGCTGCTGCAAAAGTAGCTGCTAAGTCTGTAAATCTTGCAGTGGAAAGTGAGATTCGTGTATTGCTCCTCTCTTAGTAAAAGCCAGTCTTAGAAATCATTCAAACACCTTTAATGTGTCAGAAGTATTTGAATTTGCTCTCTCTACAATCACAGGTGTATTTTATTTACATCATTCGATGCTAGTGGTTCAGTATGAGTACTTAAGTTTACAATTAGGTCCATATGTCTGTGATGGGCAATGACCCAGTATTTGAAATTTTGTCCACTTTTAGCATTTAAAAATCGGTGACTGTGTTTAAAAAAAAAAAAAAAAAAAAAAAGTAAAAAAATTTTAAAAAAACAGA
>VUQR01018706.1:17404-28623 GCA_015108515.1 Hemichromis elongatus | reverse complement strand
CTGGATCCAGGGTGAGTTTCTGGATCTTGTCGGTGAAGTCGGTGGAGTTCTTGATGTGATGTGGGGTGTTCCCCACTAGAGGTGCTAGTATGGTAGCAAGGTGTTTTGAAAGTAGGACGATTTTTTATTATTATTTTGTAACATGTATTGTTTGAGAGAAACAACTTCTACTGTTTTAGAATAATTATGTAACCCTAATGATTATATTTTATTGAGAGTGAAACTGGACTATGCGGGGGTGTTGCTGCAGCCTATCCCAGCTGCCCCAGGGTCACCCTGGACAGAGGGCTAACAGCCAGAGACAGGCAGCCATTCACACCCACGGGCACCACCACCGGATGCGGTGCGTGGTGATGCTGAATGCTAAATTGAGCAAATGGCCCAAAATTTGAGCTGTGCTGCTCACTACGGTCGATCTATGCCGTCATGTTTTTGGTCTCCATATTTAGTCTATGTGCTCCATCTCTGCCATTCTTTGTTACTACTGGTCACACAAATGTACAACACACCACGGTGTCTGCATCGATGAGTGCTCCCTGGACGGCGTGCTGCTCTTTGCTCAACGTAACGGGAAACTGTTCACGCGTGCCACGAGCCACTGGAAAAATGGGTTTCAGAAAGCAGAGGTGCCATTTATGAAGGGCCATTCGTGTTTTTTTACTGTCTCGCCGTTTTGCGGTCCTCTTCGTGATCCTTTAAAGACGAGCAGATGCTCTGCGGGAAGCTGAGGAAATGTGTTGGGAGCACGCACAGTTCTCATGACAGTGTCAAGGTCCCCCCGTGAACTCTGTCACCACTGTCCCATAAGAAATAACAAGCAAGCATGGCATGTACAGTTTCAAGATGCCCTTAAACCATAATTCCTCTTGGCCGATGCTGGTGGACCTGCAAAACCTTCACAATCGATACAGGCCAGATCTGACACAGCGTTCAAAAGTTTTAAAATACTATCAATTTTGTGAAAATCCATTAAATTCAAATCAATTTACAATTGACATAAAGTTTATTTGTTTATATTTTACTGCTTTTTAAATGTTGAGAGAGAGCACACGTGGCCTAAACGGTATGTGAGGGTTAAACTTAACCGTAGAGATGCTGGCACTGACAGCCCAACCAGTTCTGCTATTTAGGTAGATTATAGTCATTTGCATACAGTGGCATTACTGCAACATTATTCCTATGCATAATCATTCCTGCATATTTAACCTTTTATCTCTGAGCTTCTGATCACTTAGCACGACCCTTTAGCTTTAGCAGAAAGAAGTTAGCTTTCTTTTCAAATATAAACTCTGACAAAAGGCAAAGACGACCATGCTGTGCAAAACAAAGTCTATAATTTACTTCTGGGATCGTGTCTGGAGGAAATGTGTTTCTTTTATTCTCAAAATACCTCTTGCCTCCATCTTCCCTGTGTCGGCTCTGGAGCTTCATGGCCTCCCTGCTCTGTCAGGAGACTGTCCATCAGAGCTTCTATAATGAAAAGTGAGCGCTCCCTCTCACCTTGCTCTCCCACCACCCTTCTCTGCAGTCAGCTGCTGTCTCTTCCAGCTGTCCTCTTATTTCTACAGTCCGACACACTTTCTCTTGCTTTGCAATGTCACAGTGAAAGTCAGCAATATGGACAGCACAAGTGCATTTAATGGTGAGTGCATGAAAATTTAATGGCTAGGGTTTAACACACTATCTGGGTTGATTTGATACTTTAATAGTGAGTAAATTGTATTAACATGTGAATGTAAGACTTAAACATCCCTGTAAACGATGTATTATGTAAAATCCCCAAGTGGCCTTATTAGCCCAAATCTGAAGTGTATGTGCAGAAAATCTAAAATATGCCCAAAATATATACTTCATTTAAAATGACTGCAGTAGTGTCTCCCCTGATCCTGACAAGACCAATCAAAGTGTCTGAAAGTTTTCAGCACCGGCTCTGCAGCACATCTAGACTTATTCCCTCTTCTTATTCACACATTTCCAAATTAATTGTCAGTGTAATGTCCCATGACTGGTGAGACTTTTAATGATGGAGTTAGCCTTTAAAACTGAATAGCACAAAGGTTATTAGCGAGCAACATGACCTTAGCAGGACAAATCAGGACAGGCTCAACAACAGCAAGTAGCTTAATTTTTTTTTCCTTCCCAATGGACTGATGGAAGGACAAAGTCAAAGGCAAAGTCAGAGTCAACAGCGAAGAAGTGCTCGACATAGTGAGTAGATTCAGAAAACCACCTATCGCTGAAAAATGTGATCCTCATCTTTGTGTTTGCTGCCCAAATGCAAATGTAATTAATGAACTATATACTGTAGTAATCACTGAGCTTTATCAGTGCTTGGACTGATTTATTGTAAACTATTACCTTTAAGCTACCAGTAAAATTTGTACCTATAAGACTAAAGGTGAGAATTCACAAGCAGTAACAGAATCAGAATAATATACTTTGGCATGCTGATATTATAGCTTAATATTGGCCTAAAATAGATACATCAGTATTAGTCTGCGTATACGCTTTTCATTCCCAGGGTGTAATATAATGCTCTTTCCTCAGTGGCCACCTGTGTCTCCACCAGTATTTGCTGCAGCAGGATACAAGTCCAGTGGGTTTGATGGGTCATGATGTTATAAGTCATATTTGTTAACAAGGAGTGGGACAAATTGGTGAAAACAAGTGACCTGCAGGAGAAAGTGTGTATTCTCCCAGTGGTTAGTAAGTATTTGCTGGAGGTGTGTGAAAACCAGTTGCCGGAGGTATATGATGCTCCATCAAAAATATCTTTGTGATTACTTTGGATCTTTGGAAGTTATAGTGAAAGTGTAAAAAATTGCAAAACAAACTATCATGTAAAATGTTGTGCCTTAACACCCCAACAAACACAATTCAAAAGGCACACCTTTAACTTTGACAGCAAACGTTTTCTATTTCTCGTAGCTAAAGTTTCCCCATAGCTTTTAATTATGAGTAAATGGCCAGTGTTTGCAGACAAACCATGTTTTCATGCAAACTGCAGGCAAACACAGAAATGTCCTGGAAGGTAAAGGCTTTTGGTATAGCGACCAGTTTCACCTGGCAACAACCAGCAGCCTCCAGCAATCACTCTACAACCAGTTAGGGAATCTGCATTTTTCCCCTAGCTACCACAGGTTGCCAAGGACTCGCCGACTGGCCTGTGGGCCTGTGTGACTAAGGTCTAAAAAAACAGGAAGTGGAAACAAAAAAGTACAACACAGACAAAGCAGATGGATGCAAAGACAAGGGAAACACTGGATACATTAGAAAAATCTAACATCAGAAATACAAGAATGAAGCCAAAGCTAAGCCCAAAGCATCACAGGCTATGATCAGGAGGCTGTACTTGGTGCTGTTTCGGACCTCTGTGTTTGCTGATTTGTTTGGTTTTCACTCACTTTTATTTATTTCTTCATCTAATTTTCCATTACTGGTTTGGTTTAGGTGCTAAAAACAGGTTAGGTTTCAGAGAAAGGTATGACATCTTCCATATAATTTGAGAAGGCAAAAGTGAATTCTGTGAGCCAAAATCTGGGCAGCCAGAGAAATAAAAGACACCAGCTATGAAATACTAGACACACTCAAACATATAAAGCTTCTATGTACAGCTTCCAGTGCATGCACATAGAAGGAGCAAATGACGTGTCTTGCCTTTCCTGATGCAGAAGCTCCTTGGTCCACAGAAAAGCTGCAGAGAAACAAACAAAGAGAAGAAGCAAATCACCGAGTCTTAGTGAACATGCAAAATTTAAACAAATGCACTCGTCCTTCCTTGCAGAAATATTTATTCGTGAACTGACAAATATGAGGCATTAACGATCAGCCAATTAATGGAGCACCTCCACCACATATTTCTAAAGTTATCTATAGATACAAACATTAACAAACATTACATGAACACACATTAGTAGATGTCGCAGGCACACTTCTTCAATGAGTGTAGAGCTTTTGTGTCTCATATGATACAGATTATTGCCATGCTTTCAAATGTTTGGTCAGATCCTATAGACGTCCTAAATATGTCCTCAGTTCTGACTTCTGACGGTGACACGTTAAACTAAACACGGGACTACTTCTGCAGGAATAAAACCAAACTGTGTAAAGCAAGCATTGTATTCATTACAATGACACACGGCCAAATATCAACGAATGGTTAATGCAGTGACTGTAAATATGTATTAGCCACATTTTTATTTCCATTACGACAAAAATTTGATCCAATTTTCCAGACTGAAAATACCTTTTGACAGTAGTGACTGATAATAACACATAGACGTGAAAGCACTAAAATGGTAAACAATACCGAGGTTCAAGTACGGTGAGTGCACATACAAGAGATCCTCATAACGAGCTCTTTTCCCTTAGAGGAGCAAACTTGTCTGGAATAGACATTTAATAGCACCTCAGTTTTTCCTTTGTTTTTGCTTTGAAGTGAAAGGGGGATTTGATATCTTGAAAAACTACATTTATTTTTTTCTTTATAAGTTTGAAAATATCTCTCAGTTATCACAGGCTGATAAATGCACACAACTGGAGATTGGACGTCTTTGTGCTGTGCAGTAAGGCATGTTGCCAGGAAATGTGAAGCGGTGCCCGTCTTCAGGACAAGCTTTCCAGTAAATATAAAGCACACACACTAAAATGCATTTTGGGGGTGGAGAAAAAACATCCACACTCTGTCTTTAAGCACACGAAAAGAGGGATTTTCAAACATGTGTCTCTTCTAGTGAAATGACTCGAGTGGATGTCTTTATATTCTGAAGTGCCGGCAATGTAGACGGCTCTAAATCCACAAGAAAACGTGACAACTCAGCACTGGCTTCAGTACATATATTTATATATACTGGTCTCAGTGGACTGAGACCAGTTTAACCATTTATTCTTTCTTCTTTAAGTTTTGTTTTCAGTGTTTCCTCTCTGGCTGCTCTCTTTGTAAGGCCAGGTATCATGTGCAGTAGTTTTTAAACTTTGTTTGGTTTGATAAGATCTTCATAGGGTTGCATCACGAAGGGGATTGTAGTGCAAAAATCTGCCAAGTTAAAAATGCGGGGCTACCCGCTGGGTAACGAGGAAGGAAACAGCCAAAAGAAGCTTTTACTATATTATCAGCAAGAAAGGGGAAGAAACATATTTTTTGAATATAAAAAATATGGTGATGACAGGGAAAACTCAAATACATCAGGGAAGCATGCAAGCTCAAATGATCATTATAAACTCTTAATTTAATCGCCTGCCTCTGATGTAATCAGTTTTTAATTGGGTAAATGATCAACATTTACTGGATTCCTGTTTATGAACGCAGCCTCAAAGCTGAACGTCTAAATTGTCTTTTTTCCCTCCTCGAGCATAATCCATATTCATAAAAATGTAAGAAAACTCAAACTGAATTAAAAATCTTTATGGAAATTCACCTATAGAATTTATGGAAATACATGCAACTAAAGAGAGGGAAAAAATCTGTAGTATTTTAGATTTTAGTATTTTTCCCTGCCTCGTGGTGAATGTTCCACCTTTTTTATTGTGTGAAAATTATGTAAATACACTCATTGCATTTATGCAGATTTATGAAAATGAGAAAAGTCTGTTGAGGTCAAACCCAAATGACATTTAGTTTCAGATATGGTTTTTCAGAGAGCTATCGTACAGAAACCAGCGAACACAAAGTAAAAATGAAGAGACATCTCAGATGGGAGAAATGAGCAGACATTCATTGTGAATGTAAACAGATTTTTTTTTTTTTTTTTTTTTTTTAGCCCTCGGTGAATCAGAGGACTTTCAAGTTCTGGGTTGTTGGGTCGATGTGTTGCATGCTACGGAGTTGATGAGAAAAATCAGTCTGGCATTTACATAGGATTTTAATTTGGTTGTTGGGGAGCACATTAATTCCAGGCTGTGAGCTGCAGATGAGTTGCTCAGGTGTGGCATTTAGAGAGGAGCTCCACGCCGGAGGGGGTGGGAGTCCCGCCAGAAGTCAGACGTCTGAATACATTAGACGCTTAAAGATGCTAATATTCATTAGAGAGTAACAAGATGTTTTCTATGCACTTCATCACCTTTTATTTTTCTTCTACGCTGTATGTGTCTCAAGTTTCAAGTTGTTCCTTGTGTCTATTTTTCTACTGAAAGTAGAATAGTTTGAACATTTACTATTGTTATTAGTGTTAATGGTAACAGCAAGAAATGAGAAACAGTGCGTCGTTTAGCTCAGGTTCTTTTGATTTTCTAGTAGTAGTAGTAGTAGTAGTATTAATATCAGCAGTAGTAGTAGTACTTATTGTTAAAAGTTTCTGTTGTGTTGATAAGGTGACTAATACAGATTTTCTGTTTCCCTTTGTTACCTGCACTAAGGTAGATTCAGTGAATCCCAGGCCGATCAATCTAATGAGAACGTGCTTTTTTCAAAGGCCAATATTGACACTAAAATCCTCAAACAGAATCATTATCAGCTCATTTTTTAGTTCATTATTTATCTTCTGCAGCAGATTTCATGGTGAAATCTACTGTATAATAAATACACTAAAATGCTAAATGGCAAACCTTCTGTGACATGTGCATCGAAGGGCAGTTACCTCATGTAAACCTCTGAAGCTAATAAAGAAATATGAATGTGCCTGAGTAATATTCAGTGTTGCACGTGCAGTGTTGAGAACAAGTAATAAACTCTCATTTAGTTAATTAAAAACACATTATAATACATGGAGCATCACAGCAGCAACCACTAAGCTATTGATCCGTGACAGTCTTAGGCCTGCTACTTCTCCTTTAGCGCTGATTCACAGCACGAACCACACTTCAGCTGAATGACTGCTCACCGTGGACAGTAAGTCTACTCCGAGGAGAAGATATTATAAGAGGATTGATATCACTCTCATGTCTGAATGTTTAATAGAGGATATAAATATAAGACAGATAACTCAAGCAGAAAGACTCCAGGGTGTGTTGGTGTTCATACTTTTGTTTTTGCACAAATGGAACAAATGACACACAAGCTGGTATGTTTTTCAGTTGATGTTTTGACTGATTTCTTTAAATCAAAACAAGGCGGTCACCTATTTGTTGATTCGTTTATATTTGGTCTGTTTAGAGACCTCACCACTCTCAGGACAGGAAGGGAGGGGAGCGGCAGATTGATGGATTGGTGCAGTGTCTGCAGCGATGCGGACAGTGTGCCAGCCTGCTGTGGTGAAGCGGAAGCTGAGATTGAAAGAGGAGCTGTCGATTTACTGGTCAGTCTACGTTCCCACTGTCATGTAGCTAGGCCTCCTGAATGCACCTTATATGACGTATTGGGACATCCAGGACTCCAGGAGGTGGCTGGAGAAAGCGGCCTGGGAATCTCTCCTTAGGCTGTGGCCCCAGCGACCCGAATTAGCAGCAGAAAATGGATGGATCTATGAGATTTGACATATCAATGCAAAGATGGGTATCAGCCAGCTAAGCAGCTTCTTCTGCTGAGATTGGCTTTTATCAGCTGATATATGGGAACTGCAGGCTAAGCTTAACTGCATGCCTGGCTTGAAGTAGTGCTATGCTCAGTTTAACTTTATGATTACAAAAGTGAAATCTAGAAAAAATCTCAGGAACATGCTGTATAGCCAGATGCAAACGACATCATTTTGGCCTCCAGGACTACTATGAGGAGTCATTTTTGGCCAGAACATGTTCTTTAACATGCTCGGACCAACAGAACTAGATACAGTGATGCTGAAGAACTAGGTCATGTCTTTGTTACGAGGCCGGACTACTGTTATTCCCTTTATCGGATTTTTCTAAAAGCTTAATAAAAATCCTTCAGTTGAGGATTCAAAGAGTAAACTAGTGGCAACAGTGTAAAGGAAAAACTCTACTTCAGCAGGAAGAAACCTCTGACAGAACTACGCTAATGGAGGGGCAACCATCTGCTGTGACTGGTTGGGGGTGGGGGGAGGGACACACGGCTCTCTCCGGACCCACACAACCATATTTGGCTTCAGAGAAGAACTGCACTCTGCAAACTGAAGCTTCCCAGATTAACCCACCTGGCTTCCCAGCTCACCTGCCTGCCTGCTCTCTATCACCATCTCATCTCTCCATTTGTTCCTGTTGTTTCATTTAGTTACAGCCACTTCTTTCTTTCTAACGCTGGTTTTCACCCTCTTTCAGACCATCCCGCTAAATCTGTACAAGTAGTGATTTGTTTTTTGTTTGACTTTTTAGTTTTTGTTTGACTCTACATAAAAGTCTTTCACTGTCATCATTTTTTGTGAGTCTGCTCCCCGGGTCCACCTTTTGGCCTGTTCTGATGATATTATGCCAACAGAGTAGACTGCAGATTTGTAGATTGTCTAAAAGTAGAATGCCTAGTAGAGCCTTGATCCTCTCCTGTGGAGTGATCCTCCCGCTTTGGATTCCAGCAAAGATTCAGTCAAAGAGGACATCACTACAGAAGGACAGCCAATCAGAAAAAATGGCTTACAGGGAGGAGCTTTAAGGGGAAAATGGCTAAACTTGCTTGCTTCTGACAGTATGCGAACTAAAGGGCAGCAAATCCCAGTATAAAATGAATAAGGATTACTTTTTTTAGCTGACTCATGTAAATCGACTTTATTATATTGCAAGAATAAAAATAGCCGGAGTCTGGAAATGAGTATAAGAGGGCCTTTTAATATTTCATGCAGTATCAGAAAGTCATCTTTTTCAAAACCAGCATGTAATTTTGGGACTCTGTCAGGACTTACCTTGCCACGCTGCTATTGGCAGAGCTCTCTGCGATCTGCGAGCTGGCGATCCACTTGGTCTCACCCACCACAGTTCTGGTGTGTGGCAGGCGGCCTACGTCTTTCACCGTCATCATCAGATGGCGTGACGACTTCAGGACCCTGACGGCCTCGTCGTGCGGGATGCTCAGGAAACTGCGGCCGTTCACCTCCAAGATCTGGTCGCCAACCTGAGTGGGGGGAGGGGAAGAGACAGGAGTGGCGGAGGGGACTGAGCAAGGTGTCGAGGGTGGAGCAGGCAGAGGCTGCCACATGCAGAGGTTGACAGGTCAAAGGTCAAAGAAAGGTAACATAGTGGATGGAGTTGTTGGAGGTGTATATGAAGCATAAGGTGTGTAATGGATGAGAGTTAGAAAATCAGGTTACAGGTTTCTTGTTTAAAGTTTGGGCTCTTTGGGCGACAAACAGAAATAATTACACAAAGATTAAAGAACTCTCTGCTCATTGACAGGTTGAAGACCAGAACTGTTCAATATGTAATTGAAAAAGTTTCCATATGTAATTTCACTTTCTATCAAAGAGCTGAACCTGGAGGCAGCAGCAGGAGGAGAATAATGATGTCCATACTAAACACCACCTTGGATCGTACCTTCTGTCTCCTGTAATGAGCTGATATATTGTAGCTTTAACCCTCTGAGGTGTGTTTTATTTAAGTGCTGGGTAAAGACGAACCTCCAGGACTGCCTCAAACAGAATCTCTTTATTTCTGCAGTTACGGCATTTACATATTTACATATGTATGTACAGATGAAAACTTGCTCCCAAGGTTGAGGTACTGACTATGGGCAATGAATATTATCTTAACAATATACAGTTTGAATACCACTACATGAATGCAAAAGAGTGGTCTATTTGAACCTGTTATATTATCCTTGAGCAACAGATTCAAAGTGAGGTTGGCGATTTGAAAAAGACATCCTGCCTTGGTGTCAATTTTTCTATGTTTCTGTTTCAGTTGTTCTAATTTAGTGCTTTTGCTGTATAGTACCACAAGACAGTTCCTCTATCCTTTTTGCAATTGTTTGCTAAACTTGAGGCCAAGTGTAGACCCTGATGATTAGACGCATTGCCATGAAGACCTGGAAACATATGGTTGCTGTGAAGTACTGCAACAACAACGACTCAATGGGAAAGTCTCGCTTCCTGTATCTAACAAACTGCTAAGCTATCCATGTTGTAGCTTTTGTTAGGCCTCAGTCATTCAGGCCTACAGAGTGCTCAGCAACCTTCTTACCAACTCTGATCCAAAAATGTATATTCTTAAGCAGTTGGTGGGTGATTTGTGGAAGTTGCTAGCAGTTGCTGGATGAAATTGTCTGCAAAGAGGGTGCCAGCACCAACAACTGCCTTGCGTTAGCAGTTTGCCTTGATTACCCATAGTGTGCACTGAAGACACTGACTTCGCTGACTGGAATGTGCAAGGTACAATATGCTACTCTGTAGCTGATTGTGTCTTATATTAAGTGTGATGAGATATTTTTGGCTAGAAATTGTATAGACGGATATACTTGGTAAGATTTGGAGTTTTTGCATTGATGACTAGTGGTGGGTTTTGATTATCGATCTATCGATTAAAATCGATTCTAGCTTGGAATCTAGCTTGATATCGATTCATTAAAGTCCTGATTTTTAAATATAAATGTATTTTGCCTGGAACGCCAGCATGTCAGGTTAAACCTAACAAAATTTTAACAACCACCAAACAGCTGAAACAGTAAATGAGAGCAGCTACACGGATTCTGCACAACAACGTTAACACAAAACGCGAACCACACGGATCAGAATCAGGGAGATCGGCTTTCTCACCCGACGGCACGGACACGGTCGGGGCTAAAAGCCGACAGCTCACTGATTCTGATCCGTCGGCGGGTCCGCGCTTTGTGTGCGCTAGATTCTGAAGCTGTAGGTCTTAAAACCTCTCCAAACAGTATTGACTGAAACAGCAGCAAAATAAGATCCAACCTACGCTTCACATTTGGCTTCACATAAACATCGTCATGAGTTCCCTCTGACTTTTGCTGCTTCGCTTCCACCACGATACAATCACACTTCAGGCACAGCGCCCTCTCTCTCTCTGTGTACTTCAAGAACAGTTTCCAATCTAAAAATCTCTGTTTTCTGCATTACTCGTTTGCTTATTACGCACAAGTCTACCGTTGTTTACGGCGCTGTCGGCCGCTGGTTTTTTTCCTTTTCCTTACTTCCGAAAAGAAAGCCTCATTTCTGCTGTTCAACAGGCGACTGAACAAATGTAAACTTTTTAAAATTATGCAAAATTAAAAAACACTTAGCTGTGTCTCTAATAAAACCTTTGTAACTTTGCTCTGCTTCACTTCAGCAGCATCAGGTAATGTTCATATGTTGACTAATGGTTTTCTTTCGTTTTTAATGTACTGCAGAATATTTTTAAGGTTATCTGCTCTAGATCCAGCCAGGAAAGTCGCCTTCATGTTTTTC
>VUQR01018706.1:0-17384 GCA_015108515.1 Hemichromis elongatus | reverse complement strand
GACTGAGCAAATATACACTTATTAAAATTATGCAAAATTGAAAAACACGTATCTGTGTCTCTAATAAAACCTCTGCTTCACTTCAGCAGCATCAGGTCATGTTCATATGTTGACTAATGGTTTTCTTTCGTTTTTAATGTACTGCAGAATATTTTTAAGGTTATCTGCTCTAGATCCGGGCCAGGAAAGTCGCTCACAGCTCTGATTAAAGTCTAAGAAGTGTCTGCTTTCTTTTTATAGATATAAAAAATATATAAATATGCTGATATTTGAGCAGAATTATAATATTTCTGACATCTGAGGCAAAATTTCCCAGATTCATATCGAATCGAATCGTGGATCGAATCGATTCAGGACCTTGTGAATCGGAATCGAATCGATTCTAGAAATCAGTGACGATACCCAGCCCTAATGATGACCTTCTATTAATATACTGACAATCGCCAAAACTGAAAGCCGGTGCTTCAAAACTTTTAACATACCAGCCAACATCTGTAGAAAATAGCAGGTCAGGAAATCAATTTAAGACTTTCTCTTCTAAATGTACAGGAACAAATTAATTCTGCTGGTCTGGTCATCCCTGTGGCTTATGCTGACTCTATTAAGTGTAACTGTCATCACAAGTATGTCATAAATTAGTCACAGAGGATGAGCACACCACTCCCCCCTGACATTGC
This sequence comes from Hemichromis elongatus, assembly GCA_015108515.1. Lineage (NCBI taxonomy): Eukaryota > Metazoa > Chordata > Actinopteri > Cichliformes > Cichlidae > Hemichromis > Hemichromis elongatus. The sequence goes on along the minus strand of VUQR01018706.1, from coordinate 16,707 downwards.
CACTTGTCTTGTTAATTACTTTTTTCTGGCGTTAGACTTGGTGTGGCGTTTAGCATTTTTAAACTCTCCAAATGTCACTACCTTTTTTTTTTTTTATTATTGTGGTCAGCCAACCAATCCTCACAATCCTTTTAATATTCTGCTGGAGCAGCGAACAATGCAGACCAAAAACATTCAGAATCTACAATGTTTCAGTTTCTTACGTATTTTCCAACAACCTGAGTTCACCCAACTACATATCTGCAATACTAATGCGCAGTAACACCTCTACAGCTCCATGTCTCAGCACGAAAAAAGCTCCGTCTCTGTAAGCTTCTGTAGTGCCATGTTTAATCATTTTTAGTGAGGTCATTTAAATTTGCTAATAGAAATGACACACATAGGTATGCAAAAGCAATCAATCAAGAAAGCTAACAAGCACCACTGCAGTAAGAGCGCACACTGATGCCACTGCAAACACTTTTTATTTGAGCTGTCAGACTGAACTGAAGCCTCAGGGACACGAGACAGATTTTAACACAGATTACAAGCTGTTTGTTCCAGCTGTTTGCTTTACAAAAAGCCACTAAAAGGAGCCGGAGTTCTTAAAGCGTTTGAGAACAGTGCAGCCGAGTTTACTCTGAACTCAGCCCGATTCATCTTTGTTTTACTTGGATTTCACACGGCTTAACCGCACACGCCTGCAGAAGACATTTAAAAAAGAGCAGAGACATAAAACTCTTGTCACCATTCTGGCTTTAGTGTGGATGTACAAAAATATAAGAATATTGTTGTCTCCAGAAAAAAAAGTGGGCCCCATACTCTGTTGTGTTCAAGTTAACTTTCTGACAAGCCAAACACAGGTTTTTGGAAAAGTTTGAAAATGTATTAAAAGTTAAAGAATTAAATATTATTTTGTACTTTTTTCTTCCTAATTTGATGTCTATCTGCAAATAGATGGTTTCACACTACTTTCAGTCACACACACATCCACACACACATCCACACCCTGGTGATGGTGAGCTACATTGTTGCCACAGCTGCCCTGGGGCGCACTGACAGAGGCGAGGCTGCCGGACACTGGGGGGCGCCACCGGGCCCTCTGACCACCACCAGTAAGCAACGGGTGAAGTGTCTTGCCCAAGGACACAACGACCGAGACTGTCGGAGCCGGGGCTCGAACCGGCAACCTTCCGATTACAAGACGAACCAACAGATGTCTGACAGCGGGCATTAATGTGTGAATAATTCCATACTTTAACTGTTTTGCGTGGATAAGCACCTCACACTATCAAGTACAGCGTGGTTCTTAGGAGACAGCCAGAATGACGAGAGCGTCAGCTTAAATACACAAGTCGGCTTCCCTGTAAGAAAATGTAATTTAGTTTTTCTTATTTTTTTTAATCATTTAAAAAATTCTAGTCTTATTAATGTATCTATCTGTATGCTTGGAAAAAAATGGCATAATAATTTTAGCCGTTAGCTCCATTCACTCACTGAGGACTCTCTCAGGCCCTTTGCTTTGCTCTGGCTAATAAGCAACTGATTTCTGTGTGAAGCAGCTCTCACAGATCATCCGTCAAACTTTTTTCAGATAGTAAAAACAGGACAACGCTGAAGACAACACCAGCACCAGCTATTTAATTTTGCTTTTAAATGTGCCAAAAACGTTGTTGTTGCCTGGTAACATTGTGTTAAATGTCCTCCTATTGCATACAATGACTTTATGTTCTTCAGTGAACAAATCTGAGAAAATCTGACATTTTTTAGAAGCAATATCAAAAAAGGTTATTGAGCAAAACATGCTTAGGAGCAAACACATCCTCAGAAAGACTACCTTTCAGATAAAGAATAGACAAGACAACACTGGAGTGTTCCCGGAATAAGTATATAAATGTCCTTAAATGGTTCGGACAAAGTGTGGATTTAAATGCAGTAGAACAGCTACAGCAAAAAAGGTTTGCAGACATTTACCATCCAGTGTAAGAGGATCAGCCGGGAAGAAGAAATGCTTAAATAAGGATGCATACAGCTTTTGGACCCTTGTCTAAGATTCAGAGCTTACAAAGATGCATCTACAAAGTATCTAAAAAGAAAAGCTCAATGTTTTTGATCAAAGTTCTGATGCATGCAGGTTTGCACCCAGGGTGTCAGAAGATGCTAATATCATATCACACTGGGACATAATAAAGTACAGATGGCTGTTTTGTGCATGTTGAATCACGACTTATTTAGAGTCTTAGAGAGAACACGTTCATTATCACCTGAGGTTTTTGGGGAAACAATCCAGTTCCTTTTTGTGTCGAGGGCAGGGATTTACACCTCAGGGCCTCAAACAAAGCGTAGGCGCTTTGTATAAATGCAACTTTTGCAGAGGAAGTGGCAGGTACGGTAACATCAACCTAACCTAAAAACAAGTTTGGACTTGTTTTTTTCCTCTGGCTTTCTAGTGCATTTAAGAAAACAAATTTAAAAAAAGTTAAAAGATATATACTTGAGAAGAAATATGGTCTCACTGTGCTAAAGTGATGTATTTCAGTGCAGCGTATGAAAATAGGGTTGTCTCCATAGAGCTTAATTGAGCTCATTGAGCTGTGATGTTTAGTAGGGGGGTTTGTGAGGCATAGTTTATAAAAGTGAGCCAGCTTGCACAGAAGTTGTACACACTATTGGTTTCTCAAATGTCTGGAAAGTTCTGACTAAAATCGTCACCACTTTCTGCTGCACCTGCATTCAGCCCACTAACATGAAGACTGCTGCAGCGACAAGTTCTCCTGTAACGAGAAGGTGGGTCAATAGGCACTAATTCCCTCCATGGGAATTTGATTTAATAATCTAGAGTAAAAGTAAGAAAACAGTGACAGTGAGGCTAACAGCATTAGCACTATTAACCGTCTTTATTTAAATAGCCTGACGACGTTGAGGCTACGCAAAGGTAGGATGGTGAGTCACTGAAAAGTTGAGCACGTTCACCACTGAAAATAAAAAAAAAGTGCGCACGAAGCACAAAGAGTGAGTTATTTTTAACATTTGGTTCATTTCTGCCAGTGGACCCACGACATTACATCTCACGAGTCTTTTTGTGTGTTTGATGGATCATTTAGCACATTCATCATTGTACAACCACAGAAGTGGAGCATAAAGTAACTGAGCCAAAGTGGTATAAAAGTTTTAGCCAGGGCGTACATAATGGAAGGAACAGGGACAGAGAGGACTTGCAGTCCACAGAATCGGATTTTCCCTTCCTTCAGTATTACGTTTAGAGGGAAATTTTGTGACATGCAAGGCTATGTGTAGGGTCAACATGCCAGTCTGTTTTCACAACCTACACATGAGTGTTCATGTTCCAGATTAAAATGAAGAGGCCATGGACGGACGTCTACTTTTGGCCTCTTCAAAGAAAAAGTCCCCCTAAAGAAGAAGCACTAAAACTGTGTCCTTGTTAATGCTTAGCTAGTTGCAAATATACATCTGGTTTACACCTCTGTGTTGAAAAATGGCCTTCGGCTACCTTTTTACTAACTTCAATAAACTCTTCTCAATGAGACTGTGGGCTTGATCACTGAGATCAAGTCTTACTGAACACAACGTCATCGAAATTAAGAGTGAAAAGGGAGGATAAGCACACAGTACTTCATATGCTGGGTTTTTAAATATCAATATAACAACAGTGAAAAGACTGCTGTGGTTATACTTTGACCACAGCCATGTTTTATATAGAGTTTATGCTAGTAAGAGGCGGTTGCTTAACCAAGCAGTGAACTAGTGTTATAATTACATTAGTACTGAATTAGTAGTCTGTTCAACTGCTCATCAATACCAGTATCTAATCAGCCAATCATATGGCAGCTACTCAGTGCATTTAGGCATGTGAACATGTTCAAGATGGTTTGCTGTAGCAAAGTGAGCATCAGATGGGGAGGAGGGGTGACTTAAAAGACTTTGTATGCAGAATGGTTGTTGGTGCCAGACAGGCTGGTCTGACTATTTCAGAAACTGCTGATCTAGTGAAATTTTCCCACATAACCACTCCAGGGTTCACACAGAACGGTCTGAAAAAGAGAAAATGTCCAGTGAGCAGCAGCTCTCTGAGCAAAAATGCATTATTGATGTCAGAGGTCGGAGGAGAATGGCAACACTGCTTCAAGCTGATACAGTACATACATACATACATACATGCAACGCAGCAACTCAAACAGCCAGTTGTAACAACTGAGGTATGTAGAAGGGCATCTCGGAATGCCCAACATATCGCACCGTGAAGAAGACTGAGGCTAAAATTAACATGGGCTCGCCAAAATGAGTCAACAGACGATTACGAAAATTGTTTCCTGGTCTGATGAGTCTCGATTTCTGCTGTGTCATTCTGGTAGGGTCCAAATTTTCCATAAACAGCATGGACCCACTGTGCCTTGTATCAGCGGTTCAGCCTGCTGCTGGTGGTGTAATTATGTGGGGAACATCTTGGCACACTTTGTTCCCTTTAGCACCCACAGATCATCGTCTAAACACTGCAGCTTACAGCAGCCGAATATTGTTGTTGACCATATCTGTCAAATGCGACCATATCATACCAATAGTCTGATGACTGCTTCCATCGGGATAGCACACAATGTCACAAAGCTCAAATCATCTCAGTAAGACTAGATCGGTCCAGTACAGCACCGTTTACATGTCCTGGATCATGGATGTGCAACTGACTGTAGTCAAATTCCTCAGAGATTTGCAGCGACTCCAAATCTCTGAGGAATGTTTTCATCTCTTTGTCGATTCTAGGCCATGAAGAATTAAAGAAATTAAAAAGACAAAAGGAAGTCCAACTTGGGATTAGAAAGATGTACCTCAAACCTCAGTAAAGCTAGGTGAGTGCAGTATTTCTCGTGCCAGACGGCTGTAGGAGCAAAGTTTGTTTAAATTGTTGGTTCAGCGAATCACTCCAGTACTGCCACATACTGTACACCAGGTGTGAAATATGAAAAAATAAGAACCTTTCAACACCGTTTGTAACTGGTGAATTTGTTTGTTAGAGCCCTGCTGTGTGTCAGCAGCTCTTAATAAAGTCCCATTATTTACACCTGTTTGATGAATTGATACAACTTTGATTATGACTCTAATTACACACTGATGAAGTTTTATGACCCTTCACTCAAAACCACGTCATTAATTACAGAAAAATAAATTGGAGAATGCTAATATGCAGCATTACATTTCCTATAACACTCTCCATTATTCTAATGGCTCACGGCAGACTGATCAATATTTCAGAATAAAAAATAACCTCAGGTTATTTCTGACTTTATCTCTGATAGTTTTACAAACAGGCATGTTCTCCTCTGAAGCAATTATCAGCACAAATGCACAAAGATCGCTTCACGTGGTTAAATTTAAGCCACTTGCTGCTGCCATCATGAAACTGCAGCTGACGTGTATCACTTCCTCTCTCTTCTCATTATTTCACTCCTCCAGCCTCCCCTCCTCTCGCTCATTATGCTTCTATTTGAGAGTAGATGGGGCCTGTCCTGAGTTACAAGCACTTAATTTTTTGTGATCGACCTCTTGCGTCACGTCAGAGGAGTCACTGCGACGTTGCATTCTGCACAATTAAGCAACAACGACTAGCAGTGGTGTTTGCAATCCTATTTCTAATCACTGCTGCTGTTTTAACAACAACAAAAACAGAGCCGTCGCATAAAGGGGCGAAAAAAATCAGGTGGTTGCGTGTAGTTCAACTTTACAGCAAAACGCAGCACACGGCTTTAGTGAAGCACTGCTGATTATAAACTCTGTGTGTTTAAAATGGTTTTCCCTGCAAGGTGAAATGTTTCTCTGCTGTGTTTGTGCCTGGACGGACTGTTAAAGGGAGGTAAATGTAGGTAAACAACCTGTCAGTACTACACTGGCATTTGGGTGTAAATTATTTTAACAGCTTTTCACAGCTTGTCCAAGAAATGTGTGTAATAAAGAGTGATATATGCTGAAATCATTAAAATGCTGTGTGAATGATGGGATGCTTCTTAACAAAGGAGAAGTGTCCGGTGTGCATGAAAGTCTAGTAGTAGCTGTCTTGTCCATTTCAGTGACCTTCAGTGTAGCAGTAAAAGTACTAAAAAGATTTGAATAATACTGCAATATTAATAATGGATTGCATTTATATAGCCCAAATTCATTCACTCTCACATTCACACACTGGTGGAGGCTACTGTTGTACCCACATCGGCCCCTCTGGCCAACACCAGTAGGCGGTAGGGTAAAGTGTCTTGCCCAAGGACACAACGACCAGGACAGAGAGCTGGGGGATTGAACCGGCAACCTTCTAGTTACAAGATGAGTGCCCCCCCTGAACCACGGTCACCCCTAATAATAATAAACTTTCCATACATATAATACTGCGTAAACCTTTTTTAGTCACTCTTCATTTTTTTACATTTTGCTAGGAAATAGGGAAAAAGGTGCAACGACTCACTGAAACAAACACCAATGGAAATAGAGTATATAAGGGTGCCTTTTGTTCTGTTCTCTGCCATGATGATCCCACAGTGCTTCAGTACTGTTGAGACCCAGGCTCTGTGCAGGCCAGCCAATCACTGTTAATGGTTCATTGTATGTACTTCAGGTGTGTTTAGGATCATTGTCACTCTAAAAAATTAAGATGTTGTTAATCTGACATTTTCCAGAGTATTGCATGGTGCATCAACATGTAAAGGTACTTTTCCCTCGACTTTGACAAGATCCCCACTGACGGACCACGACAGCCCCTCCCCCGTGTTTTACAAATGACAGCAGACACTCACTATCGCACCTCTCTCCTGACCTCTTCCGTACATACTGATGACAATTTGAACCACTGATATCAAATTTCATCACTCCTGTTGCTGATGATTTTTAGTCCAGTTCTTGAGCGCTTTGGCTAACCTCAGCCTTTTCTTCCTGTTTGCCTTCCTTCAAAATGGCTTCTTGACATCCATCCTTCCACTGACGCCATGATGAGGCTTCAATAAACAGCAGATAGATCAACCGAAGGACCGGATACATCTCTCTTTCCTATTTCTACAGGACATGACTTTCAGATACTGTTCATCTGGAGTAGATGGTTTTTTAAAATCACCTCCTTGTCCAGTTTCCAGTCGAGTTTGTCGAGTTTGACACAAGGTCACTACACAGCATGCCAAGATATGCCGAGTTTTCTGAGAATAGCTCTTTAGGAATCACCTTGTTGGTGCAAAAATACCATTTTATGCCTGCCAAAGCGAGTTATCCTTGGCATTTCTCATAGTTCAGCTAAAGAAATGCGGACAAATGATGTCCCTCTGCATCCAGCTGCTAGTAAACAAAGTGCCCAAAGATAAAATAGAATTCAAAATTGGTTCTTTGTTTAAGTTGTCTGTTATTTGTAGACAGGACACTATTTAAACCCTTGTGTTTGGTGTTCGAGTGATTCACAGGTCAGCGTTTCAGTAAACATGCGCCTTCAAAGAGGACTTTTTGGTTATTATGTTTTAAATGAACGAGTGGATAAATACTGAATGAATACTTAAGGTTAAGGTCAGCGTGACAGTGCCAGCAAAGTCTTATTTAATTGGACTTTAAAAATCATATTCATCCAGTTAAGCTTGACTGTGACTCGTCATTCATGCCTCAGCTGCAACAGTTTTATGCCCCAGCATGGGGCCTGGTTTGAGAGCCACTGCATTACACCAACATTAAATTAAAACCAACCACAGTCCAGAGTACAAATAGACAAATAAAGTGTACGCTATATATATGCACGTTGTATATATGCAGCCTGATGAAGTTCTAGGACAGAAAGTTTGCAAATAAATATATTTTTGCAAGTTAGACAGTCTGCAGGAATCTCTTTGCGATGCTAGTCCTAAAACTATTTTAAAGAGACGCTTAAATGTTTCTGTGGCACCGTGCAAGTCAGTGCTGACAAATTTTTATTTTTGGGGGGGGGGTTCACCCATCTGATTTTCGATGACCACAGTACTTATGGAGAATGAAATAAGGTATTGTCACTTGGATGAGCTTGTTGCAGGAAGGCCAATTATAAGATGCACACGGATTATTATCATGATGGGTTATTGAAGGAGAGTCCAAGAAAAAAGATAAATGTAAAGCTAGTTTGAACAAATCTGAGGTTTAACACTTGTAAAACTAGGAAAACTGAGGCGATTCTTATTCATTTCACATGTTGGATAAATGCCATAATGGGATTCAGCCTCCGATTTAGTTTACAGGGCAGGATTACAGTGATTAGACTGTTTGTTGAAGCTATGAAAGCTTAGCATGGAGGGAGATGCTCTGTTTATTTTGGACTGTTCATTTGTGGCTGCTTTGGGGGGCTGTGGGTTATTTCTCACTCTTACCTGAATAACACTGTTAATGTCCCGTCAACAAGAACGCCAGACAAAAATGCTTTGTTAACACTAAAAACCTTCTGATGGTACAGAGTTGAGCCTTTGTAGTTTTCATACACCCAGAGATTTGCAAACCTTCATGTGTTTGATTTTTGGTGGCACTGCTGTGGCACACGTGTCTCCTTACAACTTTTTTTTAATTTTTTTATTTCATGCGTATTTATCTTACAGCTGCTGGAGATTCAAAGAACATTTCAACCCTGCCGTCTGCCATCTTGCTCAGCCACATATCAAAAAAAAGTTAGAAACCTTTGAACGGGAGATGAATGCTGCCCGTAATTGTTTGAGTAATTTGCTTCATAATGGCTGTGAACCTGCAGTGTGCCATATTATTCCAGTGCAGTAATGTGACTGTCACTGGAGAGAGCAACACATTAGTCGTGTAGCAGTGACAGTGACGTTCCGCAATGTAACATGCAACAATTAAACGAGTAAATGTATACTGTAATGCATGACAGAGTGTCTAACAGACCAGCGGGAAAAAGATTAAGTCAGAAAATTACAAGACCACTAACAATTAGTCTCCCTCTCCTCCGTGTTGCTTTACAAATAATTCTTAAAAGAGGAGAATAGTCTCCATTTGTAGAAAGATTTAAATGCTAATTAAAGTGCATCATTTGGCAAGTGGTAAGTGATGAATCATATCCTCTGTCTTCCTCGGCTCACACTAATTGCTCCCAAAAAAAATGTGTTCTGGCTGCGTCCCCAGCTCCTTTTCTTTCTACTTTTCCGAGGTGACTCTGATCACACAAACGCGGTCTGACGTTAATGTCCTTTTTACGCTATGAGCAGGTAAAAAACTTAACAGTTGTGGATGGAGGCAAAAGTTATCATTAGGAGTTGCTGGTTGAGGACATTTTCAGCACTTGAAGAAATCATCTGACTCCTCAAGCTTTGCAGTAATGCTCAGCAAACACGGACTTCACTGAGAAAGTGACTGAAAATCAATGCTTTTGATGGGTACAAGAACGAGGGAAGCTATAAAAAAAGATATAAAAGGGTTTCCTGGCATGCAATTTCTGCTGTCCAACCTGTCATCAAGAAATGGCAGTTACAAGAAGGTATGAAGGTCCAGAAAAGAGGTTTAAGACCAAGAACCATTCGCAAAAATGCTACTGTTTCATCAGCTGACGTCTGGGCCTCACTATGACACGTGAGGTAATGGTGTCATAGTGTACTGCCCTGTTTGGGGGCCCTACAAAGTCCATGTTAGGAGTTTCAGGCAGTGGTAGAAGTTGCTGGCTTATCTGCTTGGAGACTGGCTCGTGTCCCACTAGGAACCTTTTTTTTTGTACTTGGTTGCACTTTTTTTTCTACCCACTCCGCTATTTAGTTTTGCTAGGTTTACGTGCTGCTTGGTTAGCATTGCACAACAAATGTGGACAACATCGTGACAACGCTTCAAGTTGAAAAATGATGAGCGAAGAGTGAGTTACTTAATTAACTAATGTCATAACCTGGGACATGGAAACGACAGATGTGGCAGTGCAACATTTAGCTGTGCAGTGTGGGTACACAAACCAGGTCAGCAAGGAACAGTGATCAGAAAGAAACCTTACCCTATATCTAATTACAAAAGCCCATTTCTACAAGTCTACAAAGAAACATCTGCATCAGGCATTTTGGAACAGAAGTTTTGTACACAGATGAATTTCAAATTAAAGGTGGTCTGAAGAAAAGAGGAAACAGCATGTGATGAAAAGAACGCCTGACCAGCTGTTGGGACTGGAGATAACAAGCTTTGGCAGAATAGCAGCCAGCGGTAGGATACAGATGGATTTCAGTAAAACCTGTTTACCGACAGGCAGGCTTCTCTAACTGGACAATTATCCAAATTATCCATACTTCAAAATCTGTGATGAAAAACTTCAAGTAAAGTCTGGACAAGACGATACTGCCGTACTTGAAGTCGTCTGAGACTGGAGAATATGACAAAATGTAGGGCTATAATTACATTAGCATTAGAGATAAAAAAAAAAAGGATGTTGACTTCACACCTGGGGTGTCATGACTTTGGCAGTCGTGATAGTTCCAGTCTTTAAATACCATCCGCAGCACAGCCTTGTTACATCACAGCAGTGTTTTACAAACCTCAACTCGCCCTGGGTGATACAAATACAGACCTGCTGCAGAGCAGTGACAGAAGATAGAAGAGGCAAGGACTATTCGTTCGATCCAGACTATTGTCAAAGATTCATCTGACATTATCAGAGCTCTGTGATGAACAGTCCAGGTCAGACAGCTCAGCTCTGAATGGTGGTGGACAGAAAGGGGAGATACTGGGATAAAGTGGCAGCCACAAACTACTGATCCCTAAAGCTACATTAAGAACAGGGAAGCAGCTTCATCGGGTCCTTTGGCACTTCCTTCACTTAAATGCTTCCGTTTCTGTATCTCACTCTAAGATATCAGGTCATTCGCTCTCTAAAGGGCCGTTGAATAAAGATTCTTGCAGCTGTATTATATTTAGTCAGACCATGTCTAAAATTTATTTTTCAGTTAGAAAGATGAAAGGCAGGCGCTTCCTTCATGTGCATTGCTCCTGTAGACAAAGGTTACTGTCACTCTTGGAGTTTCAGTGGAGCTCTAGTAAATATTAGTTAAAAGAAACTCTATAAATGACTATATTTAACATGAGCCATGCCCCCAGAAGTCTACATGTGAAGACTTGACAATTAAAATGCAGCTACCGTATAGCCAAAGACTAAAAGCCTAGCACGATAAAAACCTACTGGGCCTGAAAAAATGCATCCACAACACAATGGCAAAAAAAACGCAGTTCCCTGAATGTCCACTTGAGGCTGGTTACCAAAGAAAGTCAGTTGCCATAGACTCCCACATTAAGATGTCAAGCAGCACAGCGGAAACAAAATATATTTACAGGTTGGTAAAAAATACAGTTTTGGTCTCTGTACCTCTTCAATCAACTACCTGGAGTTGAGTTTTTTTTATAACTTAACCATTAAAATGTATCAAGGCTTAAAGTTTGCATGATTAGGGCCACGTCTGCTTTGAATGAAAGGTTAGTGCTGACACAGGCTGCTGCTTAGCTACAGCAAGCTCAACCCAACCAGTGCCGTTTGTGTTGCTCGAGCCTTTTGCAGCATTTTTACTGCAGCTATTTTTGCTTCCTGTACAGTTAATTATACGAAAAAGAACCATCCAGGAAGTCTGTCCTCCAGGTTTGATGAGTAAAATTATAGTTTTGCATTTGTATGTTACTCGTCCAAAATTAGTACGTATCTGTGACTGCAGATGTAACTTGCTAACCAACCCTAAGCTTTTAACATAACACTCCAGCTTCTTGTCTAAAATCAGTTTACACTACAGAACCTTTAAAGCTTCCAATCCCATGTTAGCGATTATGAAATAATAATTTAATGTATTTTATTTTATTTTATACAAAGATGTCCCACAATCATGTAACACAATCAGTGACACAGCAGTAAAACTGTAGTCATATCACATCACATCTCACAGGTCGTGCTGGCTCAGAGATGTATCGCAATCACAGCTGCATTCAGGGCTGCTCAATCATACGAGAAGTGGTAGAAACAGTGTGGACTGCTTGTCTCCAATCTCTTCAGGTCTCCTGGATTTCCTTCTATTTCTGTCTGCCCCTTAGAGGTTAGAAGAATGTCAGAGCATCCAGATACTGACTTCGAATAGATTCAAGTTTATAGATGATTTGTAGCATCTTCCAACACGCAAGCGGACAGAAAGAGTGTGCCAAAGACATCACATTTATCTCTGTTTGAGACCTTTATTGGAAATGATTAAACTTTAATTAGACCCTTTGGCTTCCTTAACTTTCTTTGTATTGCTCATGATTATATGGGCTGCTTTTAACAAGTCATTTCCTGATTCTTTTATTACTTTAGCAACAGTTTGACTTTCATTGTACTTCCCCTAGCCCACAATGTCTGCTTGCCATCCTTTTTTTATGTTTAATTTTCACCTCTTCTCTCTCTTCTACTCTCCTTTGTCCTTTCCTAATCCTCACCTTGTGCATCTCCCACATATTCGTTCTTTGCACTCAACTTTTTTCTCTCCCCTCATTTGATCTCATCTCTGTATGCTCTGTCCTCTCTACGCCCAGGTACATGTGCTGCTACCATCATCAGGAGTGTGAGCAACTAATGTATAATCATAACATCCATCCAAACACTTAAAGAAGCTGACCCTAGAATTTAAATGAGCTATGAAACTGTGATGCAAGTTATTTTTTTCCCGTTTTTCTTCTCTTATGTATTGAGGTATTCCTTAGTAATTACCTTTATAATTATCTGGAGTCTTATGGCATGTTGCTGAACGAGCAGAAAAGTTTTCAGCAGAGCATATATTGATTATACTTGGGTCAGGACCGCTTAAATCAAACAACTGTAGTTGTTTTCATCTGCAGTCATTTATATTTTGCAGCAGAGCTCGGTTCTGCTATTTCTCTCTGCTTCATCGTGGAGCAAAGGAAGCATCAATTGCTCATGGAAAAAGCAGCGTAAAAAGAAGAAGTGGCAGTAGAGTTGGGTTGTGAAGTGGCTCTCACAGGCAGAAGTAACTGTATCCAGGCTAAAGTTATGAAGTGAGATTGTTTAAAATGTGCTATAGAAATAACCTTTCACATAACTTAAGTTGGCTATATCGTTTGGTGAAATGGCACGCACCACAACTTGTTTAAAACAAAAGGACTCTGGGAGGAGAGGCTGACCAACCAGCTCAGACAAAAAGATAAGAAGATAAAACTTTATTAATCCCTCGGGTGGGTTCCTCTGGGAAATTCGGTCTCCAAATAGCACAGCACTGGCAGAAGTTACAGAATGTGAGCAGCACACGAGTTGTTAAAGATGCCCTGTAGACAAAGTCTAACAGTAACCAGAAATCCATAAGGAAGTCAGGCGAGGACAGTCCTACTTACATGACACAAGCCTGTTATTCACAAATTTGCCTCAAGGTGCTTTCTAGTGAGTTTAGTTCACAAAACACGTGGCAAGGCAGGAAAACACATCCATCTATTATAATAAAGTATTTCCTCCTTCATATGTTTTTAAAATGCACGTCCATTATGAATAGTCACATAGTTGTCCTTATCAGTCACATACTGATAAATGTGTCACATTTGAATGAAGCCTTCTAAGATCACAGTGAACACATTTAATTTTTTAGCTGCTCCGTTCATCCTTATGAGGTTGTGTCCAACGAGAGACAGAAAGCTGATGCTGATTATTCTCTGCCGTGCCGATTTTCAGACGTGATCTTCAGACTACACGTTATTCAAATTGAAAAACACGTTCTAGAAAGCAGGTAAATTGTATCCAAGTGCAGCCCCTGTTGTGTTTAAGAAGGTCTTACATGTAAAAACTAATTCATCAAAACTTCTTAAAGGTTAACTCTTTAACTAAAAATAGATTCAATAGAAAATGGTTACAGATGTTAAAAATCTTTTTCTTTAGAAAATGAAGAAAAACTTTTTTTTTTCACTCCAAATAAAAATGTAAAATAGGTCATTATGCACTATTCTATGAAATGGTTGATTTTTAGGAGTATCCTATTTGTGTCATGTTTTTAACGTTTTTCCAGAAAGTTGGATCAAATGTAATCCAGGTTTGAAACAATAATGTGACATCTGAACACCTGATCCAGGTTTCTGAATATTCTTGGTTTGTGTAAGTCATTTTGGCTGCAGACGCAATTACACAAGATAAGAAACCTGCCAGCTACACAGAAATATAAATAACCAGGTTTGTCACCAAAAAACACAAAAAACTGGGAAATCATACTGCATGCAAACCCATTTCATTAGTACATAATTAATACGGTCTAACTTTTTAAATCCTGACATTTTATTATGTGTGCCGATGGTCAATTTGGAAACTACTGCTGTGTTAAGAGGATCGAGGCGCTCACAGAAGGCTGTGATATCTGCTGCGTGGCTGAGGATCGACAGCCAGATTGACAGTGTGAACGCCTGCTGTTATAAACTCAGCCTGCCTCTGACATTTACAACTTCTGTTTAAGAAATTAAGAAGCAATTTTCTTACAGACGCGCATTTCTTTTGTGTTTGTGGTTAAAGACTTAGACTTAGTTTACCACACTATATAGAGTGCTGTAAAAAAAAAAAAAAAATTGTCCTCTTCCTGATTTTTTTTTCACACATGTGATGATGTAATTTACTAAGGCCAAACTATTGATAACGTATATAAATGAACTCAGCTTTCTCATCCCAAAAAGCAACACACCACGTGATGATCCAAAGACACAGCTGAAAAACAAAGTAATTGAGATGCATCAGTCTGGAGAAAGTTTCAAAAGCTTTGGGACTCCAGTGGGCCACAGTTGGAACAGTGGTGAACCTTTCTAGGAAAAGCACGCTGATGGTTTATCCACGAGGTCTCGGGACATAAGAATACCATCCAAAGACCGGGAGGCCTCAATTGCTTCCATTAAGGTCAGTGTTCAAGACTCAATAAGATGGAAAGAAAAAATGGCATCCATGGAGGAGCTTCAAGGCATAAACCCCACATTTGCCAAAAAAAAAACATCTTGATGATCCCCAAGACAAAAAAAAATTCTCTGGACTGATAAGACAAAAGCATCCCGTTACTTTGAGGGTATAAAAAGAGAAATTCCCCTACCCACACAGACGAGTTTCTTCTAAACCCATCTGTGTATTTATGTACTCTTTGGAAGACTGCTTCTTTTTCAAAACAAGCCGATAAGAAAAGCAGGAAAAATATCTTAATGATGCAACTTTGACAGCAGTGAAGTGCAGCACAGCGAGACACGCTGAGTGAAACCGGAGCATTTAAACCTGATAGGCTGATCATGTGTGAGCATACTAATAACCCCCTCCTCCAGACTCCTATCAGATCATCCCTCCGTAACACAGGGACGATATAAACGTGTGGCCAAACGCTCAGGTCTGTGTAAAAAGTCAGATCATTTTTTATCAGCAGGAGCACTTCCCGTGGTGTGCCATCACATCTTAACAAAGAGCCCCTGTTGATAGGACGACACGGTTCCTTCCCAAAACAAATCCGTTATGTGACCTGGCGTCTCTGGAGCTTCTTTTAGGCGTTCAGACGTCGTCCAAGCTTACAGATGTTAGAATAACTGATCACCTTTTTATATCTAAATAGAAAGTGATTCTGTGTTTGCTATTCAATTGTATTACACAAAAAAACGAAT
The DNA here is from genome assembly GCA_015108515.1 of Hemichromis elongatus. Taxonomy (NCBI): domain Eukaryota; kingdom Metazoa; phylum Chordata; class Actinopteri; order Cichliformes; family Cichlidae; genus Hemichromis; species Hemichromis elongatus. Next base: position 1,128 of record VUQR01018706.1, on the reverse strand, counting down.
TTATCCAGTATTCAGACTGCATAACACAGAAGTACTGATGTAATTACAACCAGACTGGTGGCATGGCGCAATGGGCTGCAATATCATTTCATAGATCCACCAAGTTGCTCTAGACTTAAATACCTCAACAAATACTACTACTTTTAAAATATGTTAATATTCCACTGAGGATGAATTACTGAAACATCTCCAAAACTCTTAGATGGATTGGCACTTTGATAATTATATTCAAGAAGAAACACTAATTATATGTTTTACTCTAGTGACAAGACACTAAAGATGACAAAATTTGCTATTCCCACCACTCTGAACTAGTTTTTGCCTTTTTTTAAGGTATAAACATTACAAATTAGGCAACGAGCATTAATAAATTTTACATGCACATATCATGGGCATAAATGTCTTGGTAATTTGGGGCTTTTAATGATTTAATTGAACTGTTCCTTTTACAGTGTGTAAAGATTTACAGCATACATCTTTACCGACTTTAAAAACAAGAACTAAATGCACATTTAGAATAGAATAGAATAGAATAGCCTTTATTGTCATTGTACAGGGTACAACGAAATTGGAGTGCCACTCCCTTGGTGCAAAATACAATAATAAATATAAATGTAAAATATAAAAAGTACAATAAAACAATAGTGAGTATGATAGGAAAGCAGCATTAATATAATGACAGTATGAATAGCAGCATAGTATAGTGACAGTGACAGTATGGTATAGTTAAGCAGGTTCAATTGTTTTTGTGCTTATTTACTACGGTGATAGCTCTGGGAAAGAAGCTATCCCTGAATCTGTTTGTCCTGGTTTTATGTGACCTGTACTGTCGGCCTGACGGTAATAATTCAAACAGTTTGTTACCGGGGTGAGAGTAGTCCTTGATGATACTGCCCGCTCTGCTGAGGTACCGAGAGTTTGCAATGACCTCCAGGCTGGGCAGAGAGCAGCCAGTGATCTTCTGGGCTGTGTTGATGACCCTCTGCAGTACTTTCCTGTCTGCAGCTGAGCACCCTGCATACCATGTTGTTATGCCGTACGTTAGGATGCTCTCTATGGTTCTATGGTGGCTCTGTAGAATGTCACCAGCAGCCTCTCCTCCAGGTTGTTCCTCCTGAGCACTCTCAG
>VUQR01018698.1:8453-49910 GCA_015108515.1 Hemichromis elongatus | reverse complement strand
ATGCACTGACCCAGGATCAGTATTTAGTAAAATGTGTTAAGTCTGATGATCAGGTCACAGCTGGATCTGTGTGTGTTCAGTCTGAAGGTTCCAGGTAAACCAGCCTGTAGCTCCAGGTCGGCTGCACAGTTTGTGACAAACATCAGAGCTCCTTCTGTTCACATCAGGCTGCTCTCGTCCTTCCTTCTACTCCCACATTTATACTGTGAGCAGCTCTGACTGACAACATGCTGTCACACTGAAGACTTCACATCTGCTTCTTCCTCCTCAACAATTCATCTTTACAGTCTGAACTTCAGCTTCAAGGCAGCTTTTTCTGAGCTTCCTACTCGCTCAGTTGCTCAGTGAGGAAGCAGTGCTTTGTGTCTGAACAGTCACGCTGTGCTTGGTGTGGGCGGGCTGATTTATGCGAACGGCGATTTGATTGGTTAAACTTCACGGGTTCTTTGACTGTGTACCCAATCATTGACTGTAGAAAACTGTTTTCTACAGTCATTGGTTCAACCTCTGAAGTCTTCAGGTGAACCAGCCTGTAGCCCCAGGTCGGCTGCAGAGTTTCTGACCTCAAAAGACAAACATGAAGCATCTCTGTGATCAGATCAGACTCTGTGTGTCCTTCCTTTCATTTCTGAGTCTGACATCGGCGCCCAGCTTTAAATGAGTCACTGAAGTATAATTTCTGCTGAAGATGAAATGCCAAGGTCTTCTCTTCAACATCTTCCAGGATCTCTTTTCCGATTCTTTGTGTCCAGCTGTTGGTTTCCACATGCTGGTGTTCTCTTCATCCTTCATTTATAACATAACACAACTGAATATTACAAGTTTAACAAGCTTCAAAGCAGAGATGGAACAAGAGAAACTGTAAAATCTGATGAGAACCTCTAATAGAGTCTGGCCTCTGTCTAAGTCAGTATCCACCCTCTCCATACATTTTGGGGTTTCAGTTTTACCTGCGTATTTACATCTCTAAGTGTACTCAGCAGATAAAACTAGTCTGCTGTTAGTTAAAACTGGTAGTTTAATGATTCAAATGCTTGTGTACAGGGGTGCCGCCAGAAATTCTGGGCCCTATTGAACCAAAATTTCTGGGCCTTCTACATTTTTCACAGATAAAATTTAACTCAATAAACATACCCTGTATGATGCGACATGCCTGTGTTTGTCACTGTCTGAGCTGCATCATAGCAAGAAACGCTATGCTAGTGACTGTATCTTGGATGGACAGGAGGAACGAACCATTGTGAAAGGGAGGGGTGTGTCATAAACAGTACATCATTATAATACATTTTTTGTTAAATATTATTAAACATATGGTCAAAATAGACAAAATACACTATGTGTATGTGTACATTTAACGTATATATTAAAAAGAGAAAAGAAATAAGAAAAAAAAAGGGATCTGGTCTTCTGGGCCCTTCCTCAGCCTGGGCCCTTAGAATTGTCCTAACCTTCCACCCCTTTACGGCGCCCCTGCATGGTACAAAGAGCTGTTGTTGGCAGCGAATCACAGCGGAGAGAGTGACCCTGTAGAGGAGAATTCAACCAGTCACCTGCGGCTCTTCATCTAACCGCTCGTCTAACTGTGCCTGCGCCGTCTCGTTCCATTAAAAATTAAATGGACCACTAAAAAAAGAAGAAGAAGAAGATTGTTGATAAGCAGTCATAGTCAGCACTTACTGCAGTGGAAAACACATTGCAGTTTTTGAGTCTTTCATAATTAATCCCTCATGTTTTGCCAGTCCAATGCTTTTAATGTGAGGCAGCATATTCTCTTTACATTAGCAGTAGCTTAATACTCTTACTTGGCAGTCTCCTGGTCCTCGTTTGAAGAGAAACAACAATAGATGGCGAGGCTGTTATCAGTGGTGTGGAGAATTTTTTTTTTCTTTAATTACATGCATGCGTAGTTTTCTTGTGCAATAATACCCTCTGTGCTTAGATGGAAAATCTAAATTCTGCACGGGTCTTTTTGTTGCATTCAACAAACATTACATTGCATCGAGTGATTATAGAATGTAAATGGAAAGAACCTGAAAAAAAGCTATAATCATAATGGGGGTCTGAGATCATGAAAGCATTATTGTAATAAAAAATTATAACTTACGTTAAAGTGGTGTGGACACTAAAATATTCTTGGACTTTATCCCGAACTCCACTCACAGAAACGGAGGAAATAGTGTAATTATTTTAATATAAGATGTAAGTAAAGAGATTTTTACCCAAAGGGCTACAGGTGTGTGTGTGTGCCAAAGCCATAATATATAAAATGCTGAATTTTAATCCTTGTAATCAGAAAGAGCCGGCCCCCAAAATACACACAGTAAGTCTGCAGCTTTGCAGCCTTCAGCTCTTCGTTTTATTCATCTGTCTATATGGTTTAGTCCAAATGCTTTTTCCCCACGGGCAAAATTTCTAAGTAAACAGGATCCCTCCTGCACAGTACACAGTGGGTAATGGCAAAGAGAGGGAGTAAATTCAGCAGTCCATTAAGTCCGGTATGGAGCATTTAGACTGAGATACTGCATTCAGAAACTGGATGACTGAACTAGAGATACAGACAAGCAAGAATTGGGGTAGCAGGCGTTGACTGGTGAGACAGAGGACTCCAGAGGGATGCCTTTGTTGTACTATTTTCCTGTATACATATTTATTATGTTCGGCTGTGGACAAACATGACTTCTCAGCACCGACATCTCTCCGTCTTGAGTCATCTGCCATTTGTGTAAATCTCACTGTATTCATAATTATAATTAGGTATTCTCCTCGCTTTAATTTTTGCTGCTAACATGTGAAGCACTGAGTCCCGGGTCCTCCAATCTGTAACCCTCGTTATCTTACAGATGAAGAAAGAATTGAGATTGCATGTAGCAGTACAGTCACTAAAATACTTACTGACTCGATAACACAAACAGACCGAGTCAACAAGCGGGGACTGAGAAAGTGTGACCTTAGTAGTCTCTCTTTGCCTATCTTTGTCTGAAGAGCTCAGGGAGAGCACCTGATGTTGTGCGTTATTATATAAGCTATATCCTACACAATAAAGTAATACCTAAATGTGTAGGTTTTATAAAGTGGTAGTTTATTCAACAGTTTCTAATCAAACCAAAGAAACTACATGAGTGAAAATACAAAGGAGAAACCGTCAGACTATGTGAGGTAATTTTTTTTTTTGAAAAAAATTGCATTTTAGATGCCGTCTCTGATTAGTGAGCATGTTGATTTGAGAATCTGAGAAGTGTGAGAAGATTTGAGAAAAGATTAGCAGAAGGAGAGCAAACGAGGCAGACGCTGCGGCAAAAATATCCATGAATCCAGCGAGAGCAGAGGCAGCTGACTGTCACACCAAGACCAGGGAATCCCTCACAGCTCAGCCTGTCACCGCTCTAAGCTACTCTGGCATTTCATTCTCCACAATCGTTTGATCAGCTCATTATGTCTTGCTGTCCCCGATGTCATTTTTCCAAACCCGTATCTTTATCCCTCCATGGGTAGCAGAGTGCTCAGTTACTCTCTGTGTGTCCTTTACCCCAATCTGTCTTAAAGGGGTACTGCAAGTCTTTTTGTAAAGATTGCCTTGTGGGTCAACTTATCTGTTAGATGCAATTTACTGTAAGAAAAAACAAGTCAAACTGTACTATGCAATAGGGGTGGGTTTTGATTATCGATTTTCCTTAAATTGATTCTAGCTTGACTAACTCGATATTGATTCATTAAAATTCATGAACGCCAGAATCTAGTGTAATTAGAAATACTTCAGCCTTTCCTCCCTATCTCCTGGTTCTTTGGTTCTTTGCTAAGTTGTCTGTTTTATGTAGACACAGCAATGTTTCCGTCTTTGAGTTAGGTGCCTTTTTTATGCTCGTAACAGTGATTTATAGGTCAGTGTTTAAAAAAGGTCAACCATTAAAAGAAATATTGCTCTGGACAAGGACTGAAAATGAATGAAAAAATAATATTTTATGCATGTCAAAACTGGAAAACTGGAAACATTATGTGATGGGACAGGTGGTTTTATTGGATGAGGCAGTTAACTCATTCATATTCATTCAGACTCATAGGTCAGTGTTAAGTGGCCAATAAACAAACATACAAAGAAAAAAAAAAAAAAAAAAAACAAAAAAAGAAAAAAAAAAACCTGAAAAAAAAAAAAAAAAAAAAAAAAAAACCCCCCCAAAAAAAAAAAAAAAAAAAAAAAAAAAAGATCTTCAGAAAGCCTGGAGAATGATTTCTCTTTAGGTGTGCTTTAAAGTATTACAAAAAAATATGGCTTCTTAAAAAAAAGAAAACATTAAGAAACAAGGGGCAGCACAAGACTTTTGCACACTGCTGTAGGAGAAGCACAAAAACCCTTATTATAGTTAACATTTAATCAGATTACAGATTACAAAGTGAAAATAATAAACTTAACCAGTTTCCACCATTGTACTGGGTGGTGGGGATCTTCAAAGTCAAAGAAGAATCTTATAAAAAACTACAGTCACAGCAGCTTTTGTGCTTTACATGTGGAGTTTCCAGCTGGAAAAAAAAAATAAATACAGGAGTTTAACCACTGTTCAGAATCATACGATTTTATATTTTCTTATTGTTAGGGAAAAGCTTTTACTGCAACATGGTATTGTGTTTTGGTATCGCAATTTCACCATTATAAAACTCGGTTGTCAATCACAGTTGTAGCCGTAAACAAATAAACGGAGCTTCGTAATGTTAAAACTGTTCCTTTTGTAAAATAAAGTCGCTCAGCAATCAGGTTGAAGCTCAGAGGATGCAAATGAGGGTGCTGTAATGATATTATGAAGATAAACTGCATCACATTATTTCTTCATTATGTGCTTCCACACCATTCTCTTCATCTAAAAAATGTTCTGTAAAACTTAAAAGTTTCCCCATTATTGTAGAAGTATTTGAACCATGACTGGCGCTCAGTAGATGTAGGCTGTGATGAGGGACAGCGCTGTGGCGCTCTGAGGTGTGGAAGTGGGGAAGTGACAGCTTCTGTCAGAGTGGAGAGGAAGGTCCCATGTACTGGGTTACACTTCCTCCTATCACGACATTTCTATTCTTATACCTCCCCGTGTCACTTCATCGTTTTATTGCCCCTTTCTTAGGTGATTTTTTTTTCAGCCTCCTCTGTATTACTGTCATTTTCAGCATCATACTCTTATCTATATACAAAGACAGATGAGGGGCTGAGAAGATGAAAGAGCCTCCCGCCAACACACACACTAGCACATTTGGCAGTCTCCTGGCCCAAATCTTAAAATATATAACAAGCATGCTCCTCTCCTTCTGGAGAAGCCTTCATCACGTCTCTCTCTCTCTATGTGTGTGTGTGTGTGTGTCCCTCAAGCCCCAAGCTTTTGCTGTCAGACCACTTTTTCCTTGATGACTATTCTGTGATTTCTTTTAGAGAATATACTGCAGAGTAACTGCTTACTTTTAGCCACAGTAAGGTAAATTTGTGGACAGCATATGTGTCACAGTTGAAGGAAGGAAACGTACATGTATATTTTGAAATCTGTTATAACTTTAAAGTAGAAAAATAAAATCTATAGTTTACCCATTTTCTTCCGCTTATGCAATTTAGGAAAGCGGGGAGACTGAAGCCAAGCTACCATAGCACAAGAGGTGGGATACACCCTGGACAGGTCGCCAATCTGTCACAGGGCTAACACAGAGCGATAGACAGCCATTCCCATCACATTCACACCTATGGTTTAGGATTTAGAATCACTAGTTAACCTGACCCCAATAGATCCTGGTTCTTTTGACTGTGGTAAGAAGCCAGAGTACCTGAAGGGATCCCACGCAGACACGGGGCCAGATGATGTATTTAAACCGAGAACCTTTTTGCTAAGTGTTAAAGAAAAAGAAAGCAAAGTAATATGAATGAATAAATAATAAATAACACTGCGTTCCAGCTCACTAGATCAGTAATACAAATAAACAAAGTCTTTTAATCTTTTCATCCTTTCTTTATTCTTCAACACTGTGGTGAACACAAAAGAAAAACAAATATTTGCATAATAAGGTTTAATGGTCGCACGAACTGTAGCATTGTTATTTGATGAACTGGATTATACATTATATTCTGCACTCTTGGGATAAATAAAGCTACTTTTCCAGTTGAGTTACTGTTTTCAAACAGTCCCCCTTATTATTATATCTCAGAATTAGAGGACAGCCACAGATACTGGTTCATGATTCTATTGTAAAGGTGATAGGACTAATCGATAATGACTGAATCAAGGCAGCTACACTCAAAATCACATGCAATTTATCGTCCAGCTGTCAACAGACTCGAGCTCAGTCTAACGTAACCTTTTAATGTGTAAATGGCGCACACCAAGGTGCTTCAGTTCAATTAATTATGCTGATTAGACCTTGTCACAAGACTTTGAGGTTAGAGACAGCTTGATTGAATTGTCCTTGACTCTAATTATTGAGATTAAATGTGTATGAAGTTCTGATCTCTGTGTTTCTAGTATATTTAGCAGCTAAATTAAGGTGCCATTTTCTTCTACATACAGTAGTTTTAACAACAGGAAGTGTAGGAACTAAATATTGTTGCCAAAATTAAGAACCTATCCTTTTAAACTCTTCTGATAATTTATTAGTCAAAACAGGAAGTACAATTACCTCATCCATTGTCATTTGAGGTGTTTATGTTTTTTGGTTTAGCTTTTTGATGTTGTTTTTTAGTATTTCTGGTCATTCTGGTAAGTAATTTAGTAATTCTATTTGGAATTTATGTTTAGATTTTGTGTTCTTGTGATTTATTAGTATTTGATTCCTTGTGTTTAATCTTTTCTTTTCTTGTCTTTGTAATGTGATTCTCCATTCGGTTACAGTTTTAGCTGGGTTTTGTTACCCCGGTGTTTCCACTTCTCTCGATTATATTGCTCATAGGTGTGTCATGGGCTTTACAATTAAAAGTGTGCTTTGTTTCGATCCAGGATGCTTGGATAGGATTCAAATTGATTTCCACTCAATTGTTGTAAGCAAGGAAATCCAATCCTCCTGTTCACTACTCACCTGCCCATTGCATGTTTGTTTAAAAAGAGCTTCATCAATGGCCAGTATAGAAGCCTTTTAGCTCAATAACACTGTGTTCACCCCAGCTTCTCCATATGAGAGCATCATTGGCTAGAGGAAAGAAAACCTTTTACTAGGATTAATGATTAACTCTTGAAGGTGAGTATAAACCCAAAGCTATTGTTTGGAAATAAAAAATGAAGTGATTACATTTTCTTGTATGTGGCCATTGATTCTGAATAAAAGATGGATGGAGCTATTTCAACAGCTCCTGATTTGAAGCCTCAAGCTTACCATCTTGTTGTTTTGTAACTGGACACGATGGCAGATGAATGGTCTAACTTAAAACCCTACAGTAGGGCTCCTTCAGCACATACAATAGGAACTTGTCAATCACAAATTCACCCCTCCCTAGCAAACCTGTTTTCATCGTCCTTTTTGACACTAATCGGGACCATAATTATAAAATCATGCTGTATTTACTAAGTCCTGAAACTAGCAATCGAGGCCATAAACTCATTGGAACAAATGTTTATTAAATTAACAAATAAACAATCCATAGATTTTGATATAGTCAGACTTCTTTTTGCAACCACGGGTCACAGCCTCACTTGCAATAGAAAGAAAGCATTTTTCTTCATTGGCTTCACTTTTCAGATCTGCACATGATATATTATTCAGGGCTTCCACAACAACAATCTTAAAGAAAATGAAAAAAAAAAGTCATTTTTCTGAAGTGGACATGAAGTACATTAGTGGGACAGCTCAGGTCGAGGGTTTTGGAGATAAAGGTAGGGAGGCAAGGCTGAGATGGTTTGGACTTTTGCAGAGGAGGGATAGTGGGTATATTGAGGAAAAAGTGATTTTGAATATAGAACTGGTGCTGTGAAGAAAAAGAAGAAGACCACAGAGAAGATTCATGGATGTAGTGAAGGACATGTAGGGTTGTTGTGACAAAATAAAAGGGGATTAGATGGAGGCAGATGATCCACTGTGGCAACCACATTGATGAGTGTATAGGAATATATACTATATACATAGGAATTAGGCATATGTATTTATAGATATAGATAGATAGATAGATATCACGAATTTAGCAGGCTGAAAAACTGCCATTGGCAATTTCCTTACAGGTTAGTAAGTTTTGTGTTCAGCTCAGTCAAAGGTATTTAAAGACAATTTGTTAGGTGTGTGTGTGTGTGTGAGTGTGTGTGCTTTTGCTTTTGTGCACAGCTTATTAAGTATCATCAGTTAAGCATAAAGGTAACCATGCTTGGAGCATTAGAGAAAAAGACAGAAATCACTCACACAGATTGGGATTGGAGCGCACAGCTGACATTTATCCCTGTTGTCATGCTTATTGCTCATTGTAGTAAATGTTAAAGTTGACTGGAGATGCAGCTTTTGTGCTCGTTTAAAAAAAGGGTTAATGCACAAAACCCTCGAAAATACCACTCAGTGTGAAAGCATCAGGAGCTAAGGTCCACTGTTTGTACAAACATGAAATGGATTTTTATGGATCTGAAGTATAATATTGACACATCTCCTATCTGTGAAGTCTATATACTCAGTGTTATCACCCTCTAATTCTTTTACTTTGCTTGCTCAGATTTTTTAATAGCACTTCGTGGATATTTTTTGTTGTTGTTTTCTGTTATGAATCTTATCATCAGTGTGATTTTCTTCCATTTCAGAAAAATGACTTTGTTTTTCATTTTCTTTAAGATTGTTGTTGTGGAAGCCCTGAATAATATATCATGTGCAGATCTGAAAAATGCAGCCTCCCTCTGTGTGTGTGTATCCATGTTTGTACAAACAGTGGACCTTAGCTCCCGATGCTTTCACACTGAGTGGTATTTTTCGAGGGTTTTGTGCATTAACCCTTGTTTTAAATGAGCAAAAAAGCTGCGTCTCCTGTCAACTTTAACATTTACTACAATGAGCAATAAGCATGACAACAGGGATAAATGTCAGCTGTGTGTTCCAATCCCAATCTGTGTGAGTGATTTCTGTCTGTTTCTCTAATGTCTTTTTCTCTAATGCTCCAAGCATGGTTACCTTTATGCTTAACCAATGATACTTAATAAGCTGTGCACAAAAGCAAAAGCACTCACACACACCTAACAAATTGTCTTTAAATACCTTTGACTGAGCTGAACACAAAACTTACTAACCTGTAAGGAAATCGCCAATGGCAGTTTTTCAGCCTGCTAAATTCATGATATCTATCTATCTATCTATCTATCTATCTATCTATCTATCTATCTATCTATCTAAGCTCCAAGAGTTCCCCTTTAAGCGACTCGAATGATCTGAGATGTTGAGCAAACAGCTGGTAGCCGTCAATGTTGACACGGGATAAGGTCACCCAGTCTTGTCTCCTTCATCTTTCAAATATTGTGAAAATCAAACCTTTACCGTCATTCATCTTTTAGTACACACTTTAATTTTCTCCCACTTTGATCATTGCGATTCACTCTTCACGTGCATCTCTCAGTCCTCCATAGCTTGTCTCCAAGTTCAGCACGCAGCAGCAAGGCTTAGAAAACCTAGCTGGCGGTCATATATTACATCTATTACATCTAAGTTTATAATCCAATTTTATATTTTGTTGGACAGGCCTCTGCTTACATAGCAGAGCTTTTGGGGTTTTTTTCATTTCCTTGAAGAACAATAGCCTTTTACATACAGTAGTAACAGTAGTTACCTCTGCATTACGTAATGGATGGATTAAATTAATTCAATACTGCATTACAGATGTGTACTTAGGTTTAAAGGAGTGTATTATTACATATCCCAATGTGTTAAACAATTTTGTGAAATGTTATAGGCTGATGCCTGTTGCTTCATTCCTGTGTCACAGTGAAGCCATCATTAAAAAGTATGGAATTAAAATCAGCTGATAAGCTGTGTGTGTCAGAAAATCAGGCGACAGCATTTTATCGTTGAACAGCTCCTTGTTGCTACTGTTTTATGTGGGGGCACTGAGTGTGGCAATTTTCTCTGCACAATGGAGAGAGAGAGCTCAACTAATATGATGAGCTAACACCAGTGGGGTGTTAAAGTTGATGCATTTACTCAGCATGCTCAGTGAATATAAGCTTTGGACCTGTTGAGCGTGTGCAAAGCCTTCTGGCAAATCTTCAGTACATGGCAGCCTCGCTCTTCTCTTTCCTACTGCGGGTTGGTACACTTATCTCACTATGTGCCCCCACCCCACCATGCTTCCTTCGTGTCCCTTTGGTGATGTCCTGCCAGCTTCATATGGCTGCATTTCCTAATACCTGCCTCAGATGTGAGGCTCTGACCTTTCCAGAAGTGTCTGTGGGGCTTTTATCGTGAACAGACACCTTCAGTGTTACTAAGCCAGCCCTCAGCTTTTCAATACACCCTCTTTATTTAGCCAGCATCAATGGGTAATTAAAATAAAAAAAAGGACCTAGTTTTCCACTGTATCCCCTACCGGGGTTTTGTGTGACAAGTGAAGGATTTTTTGTTTCTTTAGCCAACTTCAGACGGGATTCCTCCAGGGAAGGCAGCGCTAGCTCAGTGTCACTCAGCATCTATTTTGCTCCCCTCCTCTCTTCCCTGCCTGTGACAGGACTGATGCTATGCATTCCCAACACGTCCGGCCAAAGCCCTGACTGTAACCGGTAGCGCAGACAGCGAGAGAGGGCATGTGACACTTATTGCACACACAAAATTCAGAGTTGCAAAAAAAATTCCAAGAGGCTTCTGCCTCTTGGAATTTTTAGTACGGCTTGGAAATTAAGGTGATTGTCTTAATGCTAGTCATGCAGTTGGCTCTATAGGAACTTTTGATGGCTATATTAATATTATTAAGGGTGCTTTTCCCCAGAGCAGGTGTACGACTTTTGTTATATGATTTAGTCATGTGTTTCCAACCCGAACTCAAGCTGCGACTGTGTTGCTGGAAAAGGTTAAAGAACTTTTTTGCTCAGAGGCACAACGTTGCCTCAGCTCAAGACTCGATTTCCCAAGCCTCAATTCTGTCTCCAAACTCCAGCCTTTAAACCCCCTGCCATAACCAGTCACACAGCCTCGCCTCCAAGCTTAATGCCTTCTGTTTCCACTTGTTTCCCTGCTGTCTGGTCTCTTTGCAGCCTCGAATGTCATTATTTCCAACAGAATTTTGCAGGTAGATCGCTGCAAGCCTGATTTAAACTTCTGTTTTGAAAGAGTGCAATTATCTTCCAGCCTTTGGTCAGCGAGCAACGCAGACACACATACACATACAAGCATGTGTTAAGTATCAAGACAGGATTGCTGTGCTGTGGTCTGCAAGCCCCGGTAATAAATTAAATAAAATTTGCATAATTAAATCAAGAATGTATCCTCAGTTTGTCGTTCAGCTTCGCTCTTTTTGCTACTGTGAACCAGTGCAAATCCAATTCCATCATCAGCAGTGCTATATTAAATTACAGATACCCGGTTGTCTTATTTTAATCCAGCTGTGCCAGAGTTAGATTTGATTTTGCTGGAGTAGCAGAGACAGGATTTTTTTTTCACTCCTATGTGGAATAAGAATTTGTAACTTAAGCAAAAACCCGTACTCGTCTTTTCCCTTTCAGCAGTGTTGAGTGTGTGTAAATTGTGGATTTGTGATAAATCCACGCTCACCCACTGTGACTCTCATCCATCAATCATTACAAATTCTGCTTTTGTAGGTTAAAACATCGCCACAGCACATTTCACAGATCCGCATACCATTCATCTCATTCAGCTCTTAGCTTACTCATTCACTCTATTTTCTAACAGGGGGGAAAAGTGTTTTTGACCCACTTTAAGCAGTCATTATTATACACTTCTATACTGGATTTGATGGGAACCAAAAAATGTAATAAAATCTGCCAATTACTGAAAAGCTATAGGCAAAAAGTAAATTTTTTGCAAAGTTAAAATCTCAAAAACTTCAATGCACGCATTATTGCTCACTTATTCATTTTTAAACTGTGCTGCGCAACAACCAAAGTCAGCTCAGACAATATAGAGATCTGTCCAAGCAGCACGCTTGAATGAAGTCATTCCAAAACAGCCCACGTGTGTGCCAGCACACCACCGGGATATAACTCAGCCAGAGACCAGAAAGCCAGCAGAGTCTGCTCTTCTATTCTCTCCCTTAATATTTCTCCTAGAAACTTTCTCCCTTCGATCAGTACGCATTTTTATTCATAAAACACATTGAAGCCCCCTGCTCTTCAAGTTCACCGCTGACCATTTAGGTTTATTGAACTGCCCCGATTCTCGATTTGCATTTGATATTGTGCAGCGAAGCTGAATAGGAGTTTACTAGAGGGAAGTCAATCAGATTCACTGAATAGTGAAGGGTGGGTCTGACTTAACCTCTGATCCTAAAAGCTTGAAACTCTCAGAAGTTCATTTTTGAATAGCTGCCTCCTCTATGATTAAATGACTGGAGTAATAAGTAGGGGGGTCCATGTGAGTGGCATCAGACCGAGAGCAAAGGCAGTAATGATTGCCTACCTCTGGTGGGAAAAGTAATTTCGAATTCTGTCCCAAATGTGGCAGATGGTCAGCCTCGCACTCCCCTACCTCAGTCCCTGCACTACACACACAGCTAGCTCTTAGTTGCTTAGCTGATTGCCAAATGTGCACCTCCTGAGAGTGCAAATGCAATCAAATGTGAATGACCTGACAAAATGCCTGCATCTTTATGAATGTGTCCCTGGATTGCATCACATATTGCATTGTAGCTGAGAACAACTTCAGTGCAAGGCACAGCAAAATGAGGACAACAGCTTAACCCCACTTAGGAAGGATGAGACTTGCTTGAGAGTTAAATCTAAAGCACCAGACGAGACTACTTGTACTGTGCTTTGAGCTTGGTGTCATGGATATTATAAGGCACCCTGATATTTTCCTTTACCCTTGAGAGATGAAGGTCACACACTCTGTCTGCCACAGAAAGTGAGCCGTGTTGTGTAAGTGTTGCTCTGCTGCCTCCGGCATTTGTAGACGGTCACCTGCGTGAGTGGAGTCTAATAAAGGCTCCGGGCAGTTTGCTGAAGCGACAGTAACGAAACCTCTGCTTACATATATAACACAATCAGGACTGATGAGAGTTCGCAGCTTCTGCTATACAAACACAGTCTCTATCACACACATAAAGACGTTTAGCTGAAAGATTACTTTCAAACTTGCAACTGAAATTCCAGAAAAGCTTGCGCTTTGTATAAAATTAATTAGAAAAATGTAATACCTTGCAGATTATATAAACCTTGTGTTACATTAAAGGTTTCAAGGACACATATCGAATGTTGAAACAAAGTTTTTTGGGGTTTTATTGCCAGCAATCTTTGACAAACGAGCAGAACAAATGCTGTAGTTGAGAAAATGTTTCATTTTATAAGCTCTAGATTGCAGTCAAAGCTGTTTATCACATCAGGGTGTTAGTCTTTGATGGATATTTTTTTCATACTTCTTAAGCACAGACTTTCAGATACTACTTATCTGCTGGAGTTTTTGGCCTGCTACGTCTTCTTTTGTCCAGTTTCCTCAATGTTTTTTAAAAAGTCACTGCACACCATGCAGAGATAAGCCAGAGTTTCCACTAATAGCTCTTTGGGATGTTGGTGCAAAAATGCAATGTTATACTTGTCAGAATGGGTTCTCTTTGGCATTTTTCATACATTCAACCAAGTTAAAAGTTAAAAATTAAAAAATTTGCTTGCTGTTTTTATGTTATTTTTAATTAAATGTTGGGTTAAATGCATTTGCAAATCATTGCATTGTTATTTTATTTACATTTCACTCTGTGTCTCAGAAATGGGGCTGTGGTTTTTTGACAATGGAAGCTTGCCTGAAGTTTATCCAACTAAGTCTATTCTGTGTGCCTTATTGCTTCACTGCATAACTAATTAAGGAACAATTCCATTACTTTTTTTTTCTAAATCACTTTCTGTCACAGTGGCGCAGCAGAAGAATGTATTCCCGAGGCCACGATTCTGCCCACAGTGCATTGTAAATCAAGCGCTTTCGAATAAGATGCTCATATTGTTCTTTCTGCTGTTGCATGCTAAATCTCCCAATTGTTTCAGCCCGATAGAGGGAGAGCAGATGTTGGGAAATAATTTCGCTTCATTTCTTTAGCTGTGGCTGCGCTCATCAGATTTGGGATATGCATCAAGGAGAGATGGATAGGAGCTGGTGGTGATAAATTGGCCCAAATGCCGAGCTTTAATGATGAAGAATGGGGATGAGGCAAATTTCATCGCAAACGGGCAGTTTTGCTTTCCTCTTTAAAAAGAAAAAATAATGTAGATATAAGTGGCATACCTTGTGTCCACTCAGCCTATGTGGCCCTATACAATTACACGATTTGCAGAAAAATCAGACTAACCGCCTCCATTGAATCATTCTTAAAGGTTCTTTGCCTCCAGCAATAGTTACCTTTACATATTCACCTTGAGATCTGTTGTTGGCTTAATCTATTATGCTTTGGCCCCTGTAGAGACATTTATCACTTTGCTCAATACTGCTCCTACAGAGGGTAAACAGAAGCTGATAAAACAAAATGAAGCACTCCCCAGGCAGCCAGCAGGCGGTGCTGAGTTCAGGGCATTTGGTGTGCCTTCTCTTTATGGGCACTTAGCTGTCTATTCTTCCAGAGATTGTGTCGGCTGGCTCAGCAGAGCCCTGATGAGTCTGCTTTTGTAGAAAACTTTTTGCATTTCCTGATGTGGTGGCCTTTTTTGTCACTGTTCCTCTGCGGCCTTTTTCTCTGTGTCTCCTCCTATAGCTTCAGGTCCTGTGGTTATTTGCAGCACCTGTTTCATCTTCTTGCAGTGAGCAGAATAAAGATGAGTATTTAACGGGAAATAAATAAATAAAAATCTTTCATACATGTTGAGCATCTAAATGTGCCAATTCTACCTTTTCCTCTCATTTGATGCAGCCCACCAGCACTCTCCACAGTTCTTTCACGACTTTATGAATCAATTTGCCTGCAAATATTTTCCTGGAGGATATACTAAGGACTATGTAACATACGTCATTTTTTTCTCGCCATTGTCTCTTGATGTGATCGGCGTGGCCCTTTCTTTATCAAACACAGAAATGATCTTCCATCACCACCTTGTAGACGACTATGTTCACTGCAGTCTGTAAATTACAATGAAGGTGAAATTAATTTCCAGGTACTTCTTCCACAGAAATGAGAATGAATTCTGTGTTTGACTTTTGGAGCCTAGAGGCCATAAAGTGCGCATAAACCATATTGGAATTTCACATTTTAATAAATTTTATCACTTAGAAAAAAACAGAACAAGATGAGGCAAAAAATTCAATCTGAATTTCAAGCCAAAGGAAATCCCGTGTGGCCATCGTTGATTTGATAGAAAAGATTTGATACAAATTCTCCAAAAGGAGGAGGAATATTACATGTCCAAAAGGCATTTGATTTGGAGCTTATGAAAGCAATCATTTCCAGTGAGGAGAGAAAAAAAGGTAATGAAAATACAATTCCATAATAAAACTGATTTGTGCGTTGTTTCAGAATATGGCTGTAACTCATTCAAGTTATTACAAGAGACCGAGTGGCAAAACTTCACAAGCATCCACAGTGGTTTTATTCACCATCCCCTTCTTCTATTATCTGTCTTCTTCTGTCTATGATAGTCCTAAAACATTTGGTTAGAAGTTCTGCAATTTGGCACACTGATTAGTAACAGCAGAAAACATAAAAATAGAAATCAGACCAAGTTTCATGTCTGAGCACCATCAAAGGTTCAATACTGAGCTTCCTTCAGGCCTCAGGCCTCGACCACCTCTGCTTGCAAGGAACACATTTTCTATTCCCTAACCGTTTGGCGAGTGGGCGCCGAAACAAAAATCACAAGGTGAAATTGGTTGCAAAGTGAGTGGAGCGCCAAAAAGCTCCATTGTCATTGGTTTGGTCACTAGCAGATTGCTGAGGTCACCTGTAGTTTGCGTGGAAGACAACAGCTTCTCTGCACTCTTGAAAAAGTGCATCATAAACTGGAAGTGCATGTTCGCCTTCAGTGTAAAATGTGTTGCAACCAACATGTTTTAGCAGGTTTTACTTTGAAGGTAAACACTTTCTGTTTCCAGTTAGCAAGTGTTTGCAGAGACAGTGTACACATATGTCTTTTACCTGTTACAGCCAACCAAAGCAGCTAAAAGAAAGTATTTGTATTTATTGGTGCTATACTTGTTCTTTGGCCTCTTCCTGAGATCTTCCCCATAAAGTGTGTCATGTGACTGGCTGGGTTTTGGCAATAATACCAAAAACTAACTGAAACAAAAAAAAGCTTTCATACGAGGCTTCATGCATGAACTATTTTTTGTCCTGGTTTGAAATCTTTCCCTTTGCATTAACGGTAGACTAAAGATGATCTTTAGGCTCTTTTATCGCCCGTCCAACACGGGTAGTATTAACCACTGCAGCTAAAAGTTGATGCCTACATTTTTCCAAAGTTCTCTCTGCCTGTCTGTGACAAATTCAAAGAAGGAGACTCGCACACATTTATGTGCAAGAGTAATCGGACTGGTTAACAAAACGCTGGAAAGAGAATCTTGCGCTACCTCACACGGAGGAAATGCGACTTCATTCTCTGCTAAGAACGCCATTACTCCAGTACATTACATTACATGACAAATTATTACTTGCTGGTATAACAATGCTTAAAATCTCATTATGGGATCTTTGCAGTTACACAATGAAAGGGAGAGTTGCAAAACCTGTGGGGAGAGATGCAACTACAGCACTGAGCTTATTTTCATCCCTTAAAAACATACATAGATGTGGGTCTGCTTTCTTTAATTTGATAACATATATGTTATTTAAAATCATAAACTAAAACATGACTCAACAGCATGCAAGGTTAGTATAAGATTAATATTATTATTATATTTGGAACAGCAAACTTTTAATGGACCCGAATAAAAGCGCTGTGCAGAGAAGTGATTACACACCAGAGCAAGTCTGTGCATGCTGTGCATTCTAACGTGACCCATGAAAGAAAATATGCGTCACTATCTTCAGGGAGCGTGTGCCTAAAACTCATTAAGAATGTAATGACTGGATGCAAGATAAGCCTTACAGAGCGACAGGTAGATCATTGTGGTATTTAATGATCCAAGAGCGCCGCGTGCGCTCCTAATGGAGGTTCACTTCGTCCATTTGTGTCTGAATCTAAGGTGTGTGTGTGTGTGTGGGTGTGGGTGTGTGTGTGTGTGTGGGGGGGTTCTCCACCTGACTGTGTGTCTGTACTGCGATGTTTTTAATCCCTGGGGAGTAAAATATATTTCCAGTCACTGATACCTGAACAACAGAGTTAAAGAGAATACAAGCTGGGAAAATTGAGTAATTTATGAAGCATATTGTGTGTCATTAGCACAGCATAATATATTGTGAACCACATACCGTGAATGTAATGCCGCTGAAGTGAATCATGCTCACGGGGCCCAGCAAGGTGTAAAACGAGCAAGTACTGATTAGGCTGCTCCTTCGCAAAAACATCAGGAGACATTATTATGAGCCGACCAGCAAATAGACTTGGCCCAGTGTGTAATGTGCCGCATGTGTCCCCGAGAGATTAAAATTCTGTAATTGTTTTCCTGGTGAAACTAAGAAAATTTGTCGTTTATCCTTCTTATGTAGCCAGTGTTTACAGAAGACGCATGAGCCGTTTTACCCAATGGCCTTTTAAACTTTCCACGGTTAAATTCACTCTGGAGAGCCAAACAAGATCCACAATATTCTCCAATTTGTGCTGCTGGACACGAGCATTCTACTGGAGTAGATAAATGCTTTGCTGAAGGGCCCACAGTGTGCGGGTAGAACATTATTCAATTGGTATTTCATCCCATACTGAATCAGTTCATCTGGAGGTTGGCCTGTTAAATCCAAGAACTGCTACGAGTTTAATCATATATTACATTTTTGCTTCTTTGAGGGGGTGGAGGGTTCAAGTCTATTCAGCTTAATGAAAACATCTGCTTCTTTTGCCGATTAATTGACTGAATGGATTTATTGAAGTCCTTGTTTAAAAAACACTTTTGTTTTAATTGAGGTCTCTTGGAGCTCACTTGCAGAACCGAGGAGCTCGAAGCGTGTTACAGTGCATTGACAAAAAGACCTTGTTGAAATGACAGAGAACAAGGTCGTGCCTGACAGATCACTGGGTGGCCCGAGAAGACCGGTTGAAGCAGGGGCATGCTAATTTGCTCCCACTCGATAAGTGTGTGTGGGAGAGGCAAAGCATGAAATGGACACGGTGGACCGGTGCATGCTACACGCTATCGTGAGACCACAAAGTAGTCGATCTTTGGTGAAGACGTCCTGTTCACATGGACTCAGTTGTGGTTATCCTTACAGTCTAAAAGTGATGCATTCTCTTAAACTGTACATTTTTTATTACTTGTGCATAAAGTGTTAGTTATTGATCAATGTACATTTATTCTTTGCCACAGATTTACAGAGTTTCTGGAGCCTTTTGAGAGAGTGATTCAACCAGAGGAGCTTTGGCTCTACAAGAATCCTCTCGTTGAGTCAGACCACATTCCCAAAAGGGTCATGTTCGTAAGTACTGCCTGTTTAACGATGCATTCCTCTTATGTCAGACTTGGCACTTGATTATTATTGTGGTGTTTCCATGTTTAACTGCATCGTTTCTGCACATGGTTTTATTTCTACTGACGAGCTGAGGCCTGAATCCTGGTGGCAAATATGAGAACAGCTTTAACGAGCTGCGGTGCTTAGCGCAGCAACGTAAATATCTGTTTTGGACAGCAGTAGGTGGTCCACTGTTAAGATGACTTTCTAGCCGATGCAGCGTGGATGGAAATTAATTGTTCTCTGCCTCTTGCTGGAAGCACTGAACAGATAACGCTTTTATCCAGCATCGAGTGGAGGGTCAGCCAATTTTGATCTCATTTAACAGCAACAATCACTGGCTTCAGTACACTTGAGATGGCCACGACCAACAACGCTCAAACATCTGAGTTAATGGTCCCGTTTGAAAGAGTGATTATAGTAAAATAGGACAACGCCAAAGCAGCTTTAAGCCCTTCATATAAAATAAATAAATGCATAAATTTATGTATGAATGTATAAATGTGAATTATGGGTCCCTCAAAGTGTTTGAAGTTAAAGTTGCAGTGAAAATAAAATATAAAAGATATAAAACAAGATATGTTGAACCTTTAATCAGAACATCTAAACCTGAACAATCTGCACTCTTAGGAAAATGAGATGTCAAGCAGACCTGCATTTATTTTAACAGCAATTGCATTTTACCATGCAACTTTATACAGTAGAGGGTTTTCCCACCATACCGAAAACTGATCAAACTATCTTTTAAAGCTTTAACAGTCAGATATCATGTCGAAAGAGAGCAGGGCCACTATCATGTTATAACAGGCTTTGCATGCTGTTACTCTCGCCTGCTGCAGCACTGGTATTTAACCTACAGGTATTTACAAATATCTCTTTGATATTTCTTGATATTTCAATCCAGAAATTTCTTATTTTAACATACAAAAGGTTCGCAGATCTGTTAAATGTGTTCGTAATCATTGACAGCAGGAGACGCTTGTCTACATTATTGCTTATTAGAAAACCTTCTAGAAGGTTCTGACTGTTTAATCAAACCATCTCAGCAGGCAAAGATCTGGCTGCCTATTGCTCGTGTAGGGTACCTGTTGAAATGTCAGCGTTTGAGTGACTGGTGCTCCACTCCATCCTGTGCTGCTTGACACACATCAGTCAACAATCAAATTATTATGTGCAGAAACAGCTGCGTAGTAGGTGGTAAGTTCTAACTGTCTGTCATTTCGAGACAACTTTCAGCTTACGCAGTGTAAAACCCAACATCTTCACCCCAAGTGTCTGAGTGCAGTACATTAAACATCAACTACTGATCCGCTCGAGCTTATGTCGGCAGCTTTTCGTGTTTAGAAGCTTTTGTGTCAGAAAAGTTAGTGCTCAACATAAAATGGCTAAAGCAGAAGCAGATTTTCGCAAATGGAAAATAAATAAAAGCCGAGCTTTAAATTGCTCATCAGTGAAACATTTGATGGGTAATTTGTGATAAGCACTTGAAAATGCATTAGTCATAGAACGCGCCAGTCAAGCAGAAAACACACTCGCGCTCGCATAAGCGAGCGCTGACAGTTCAAAAGCTGAGCTGAATGTCCAGCCAAACACCATTCATGAACAAGATTATTCAAAGCTTATCAGCCCTCTTTTGGTTTGTGTTTACTTTATAAATGATCGCAACTTCAGTGTGCAGAGATTTTCACTCGTGACGTGACTGTAAATTACCCCACACTCCCATCACCCTACAGTCTAGGAAAATATGCACAGCTCTCCAAGTTATTCACTGTTCACTGTTCTAACAACAGCCCTGAAGGTGTGGAGAATTTATCTAATAATTAAAAGCTGCCCATGAAGTGGAAAAAATCAGTAAAATACAAAAATTATAGCTGTTCCAGTTTTTGCACGGTTTATGCAATTGGAAGATTATGCATATTTTCCAGATGAAGCCTTGAAGAAGTTAATATCAGTATAAAGTTTTCTAAGACATTATCTGCAGTAATAATCTATGAAATGAAATTTGCTCCAACTATTAGGCAGTGATATTAATTTTTTTATGAATTTGTTGCTGCATAAGCCCAAAAAGAACACTGGAAATGTGCAGTTTACAAATGTATTACAAATATGATAAAATTCTGTTATTCCCTTCTAATCTATTTGTTAGAAGGTTTGCCTAGTAAACGTAAAAGAAACTGTTTACAATATCTTTATATTCTTAAATGATTTTATGGAAAAACCTCCAGTTGAGCATTTTGGACATTTTAGTCTTGATCTTTTCAAATGTTATGTGTGAGAGGTGGATCTGGCTGGGAACCCAAAAACATTGCACCCCCATGATGTACTATACTGCCAAAAGTGTTTGCTTGTCTGCCTTGAGCGGCATCCAATTCTTAATCCATAGGGTTTAATACAGGGGTGTCCAACGCCAGGCCTCGAGGGCCGGTGTCCTGCAGGTTTTAGGTCTCTGGAGAACTACTAGACACATTGAGGAGGTCATTTAGCCATTTAAATTAGCGTTGTTGGATTAAGGATACATCTAAAACCTGCAGGGCACCGGCCCTCGAGGCCTGGAGTTCCCCCACCCCTGGTTTAACATGATGTTAGCCCACCCTTTGCAGCTATAACAGCTTCAACTCTTCTGGGAAGCCTTTCAACAAGGTTTAGGAGTGTGTTTATGGACTTTTAACCATTCTTCCAGAAGCCCATTTTTGAATTCAGACACTGATGTTGGACGACAAGGCCTGGCTCACAGGCACCTCAGAAGTATTCTGAGGTCAGGACTCTGTGCAGGCCAGTCAAGTTCTTTCCACACCTGCTCACTCAGCCATGTCTTTACGGACTTCGCTTTGTTCATGTTGGAACAGGAAGGGGCCATGAATGCTTTTGGCACTATAGTGTAGCAACTTTTCAATCACAAGGTAGCCACGGCTAGCCTAATTTATTGTGCGTTTCACTCGAAATAACATTATTGCTAAAATGTACAAAATAAGGATGCAGTGAGAAAATATTAAAATGTTTTAAATTTGAATTTGCAAAGACAATATATGTCATACATATTAAAATGAGAATACACTTTTTCTTTTATTGTGCAGTATGCTTTGCATTATGTTGTTCAGCTTTAGTAGGACGTGTGCGCCTTGTACCAAACCGACTGTTGTGTTACAAGGTTAAAAAAAAAATTGTGGCTTGTTTAAATTAAAATTCAGAGAGCAACTCTTGCTTCACGTATGAGTGTGAATCAAAGTGTGATTACAAGTTTGAGCTATTTCGAGGGGATAGTGAGGCGCAAAATGAGTTCATAATTGGCAGAGATACACAGATATACTCAGGATGTACACAGCTGAACTAATGAACAAGACTCACAGGAAAAGAAATATATGCGTGTTATAATAATGGGACTAAAATACTACCTTTTGTTTTTTGCTACCTCTGTTGCTTAAGGAAAAGAAAATATAGAGAATTTGTCCAGAGAGTAATTAATAGATTCTCGGGGATGAATAATTACCTAGGTGCTGAGAGGGCCCCAATCTCATATCAAACTAAGGGCATAATTCTCTCAGCTCCGGCACGAAGACCCACTGAACAATAAAGAAGCTTGTTTTGCCCCTCAGTTTGCCTTGTTAAAATTAACTCTGAATAATAGATGGGCTCGGGTCATTCCCTGAGGCACAAATCATTTCACAATTAACCTGCAAAAAGAAAAAAAAAAGAAAGACCTAATAGAGCGCTGTAGTACATCTCTAATGTCACAGTAATAACTGTATATTTGTCACTGTCTTTATTTCCTAACAGGCAATTTCATTCCTTACTCCACTGGCAGTGATATTTGTGGTGAAGATAATTCAGAGGACGGACAAGACAGAGATAAAAGAGGCTTGTTTAGGTTTGTGGAGTTTTTTTGCTTGAAATGTCACAAATTTGCTGCTGATTATTGTCAGTGTAATCTAGTCCATTAGAAGTCTTCAGCTGACATTTATATTGCATGTAGTGTAATACTGTGCGGTTTGGGTGTCTTTTTAAAATAACTATTAAAAAATGTCTGTTTCTTTAATCCTTTTGATCTTTCCACAGCTCGACCTGGTTTTACTTAACGGTGCAGATCTTTCAGTTTTGTGTTTGCCTGCTACGGCACAAATTGATCTTAATCACGGCAACCATGCGTATTTACCAAATGGAATTTTATGCTATTTGTTCTATCAAACAACATCTGAGCATTTCCTCCGCAGTGATGTGCCATTTTCCACTGGGTCCAGAGTCCTGCAGGGACTTTGGCACATCAGACAGCATTAAGAAAGTTTAACACAAATCCAATTAAAGATTCTCCCAAAGATGAATCGGAGGGGAGAGCGAGCGTGGCTCAGTGCATCAGTCCCGAGATTACAGTGTTGTGTAGAGCTAAACAGGCCCATTACTGCCTGCAGAGAGGCTCTCCTAGAAGCTGAACGAGAAAGCAGCAACACGCCGAAGAACAAAGACTAAAAGGAAGCCCATTATTTTGACAAGTTTCTACATGATCACATTACTGAAAGTTGCTCTGAACCAATTCTTCTGTGAGACGTAATGAGAAAGAAAAAGAAGGCAGCTGTTTAACTGGATATGTGGTTAAAAAGTAGCTTACCTACAGACCAATTTATTTTTCATGCCGAACTAAACTTGCAGAAAAGTAGCTGTCCTCATATTCTTGCTAATTTATGGGGTTTAAAGCAATCCCCGAGGGTCCTCTAACTCTGAATCTATAAATCACATTTTCAGACAGATTTAATTGAGCTTTTATAATTTAGTTTTGAGTTAGATTGAGTAACAATGGGAATTTGTTTTCCTAATGTACTGGGTTTTTATGTTTGATACAGTGCGATCTACTAACACGCTGCCTCTTTGCCTCATTTTGTTTGGAGTGAGAAGGATTGCAGTGTTTTTCTTTATAGAGTTGTCTAATAATCCTTTATCATTTCCAAAGTCATGCTGCTTAATTGCTTGATTATCTCAGTGAGGATACAATGATGCCATCTTGGAAGTTTGATTATATTTTCCACAAGACGACTCTCAGAGAACAGTTGATCCTGTAATGATTTTGTGTGTGTGTGTGTGTGTTTGGTAACAAAGAATGAATAATATTGCTCAGCATCTGAATGTGCTGAGCCACACATGTAGTTATATTCTTATTTATTTATTTTATACTGTGTGTGTGGGGAGCAATCGTCCAGCAGAATACAATGATGCGTTTGTGTTTGCACTCATGTGTCAAAGCTCAGCATCCAGTTATGAAAGTACTATCTAAAAAAAAAAAACTGTGAACACCTGTGCTGTTAAAAAGAGAGAAGATTTAGAAGGTAGTGACATATTTAGGATATGACAGGCGATTTGAACAATCACAGATTTTGTCAAATCCCACAAATCCCCTTGTTTTTCTGTAAGAGCTGAAAGAGAGGGTCTTTGCTAATGTAATGACAGCATTCCTATCTTTATTCATGAGGCTACTAATTTCCTGAAACTGTGTCCTGGAGTAATCACTGGGGCAAACTCTTGGGGTATATGCATATGAATGTGGCTAGATTTAGTTGGCAGAGGCATAGCTCCAATCCAAATGTAAGTAGACCTATTTGGCATAGGGACTGGTGCAGGATGAATACTATATTAAGGGGATGAATATATTAGGAACCCTCATGGTGGGCTAAAAAATGGCCAATCATGCAAGCTCGTCTCTGACCCTTCAGGAGTAATTAGTGGATATGAGGTGAATTTTGGCCAAACTGGAAGCACAGAGTTGCAGGGTGGGAATATACAGCATGCCATAAGGCAGTCCACTACACTAGATGCACATTATATTTATAGGAACCACTTTTATCGGCAGAAATCTGCTTATTGTGTTGCAGGAGTTAAACGGGCATTAAGCGCAAAACACGAACTGTCAAATTGTGTCATTTTTTAAATTTTGGCTTTAGACCAAAACAGTAGTGCCTTAATGACGGCCAGCAAGCACCACAAAGGATTTGCTAACATGTTAGGGAGTTGGAGTGGAGCAATAGTTTTATCCTGACAAACATCTGACAAAGGATGAGGGAAAACTACTGCAATTTAACGTCCCTGCCGATACAGCATGTGCCTCATTCTGGGATTCTATTTGATCTGCCCAAATTATCCAGCTGTTAAATAATACGGAAACTGTGCTCCCGTCAGTCACTCAGGAAGATAATTCATGTGTGTTTTGGTGGTGGGGTGAATGGACTCATTTCCACTGCAGTCTACTGGGATGAACCTATGAGGTCAGGGTACTCTAGCTAATGATGAGTCCCGGTGGTTTTCCTTACAGCTAATTAAATGAATATACAGTTACAGTATAATGCCTACCTGTCAACCTATTGCAGTTTTCCTGTTCCCCATCAGTGATGTTAAATAAAGCAGTAATTGCTTCACAGTCAGAGTAGGCTCTAAAAGTAAGCGCTTATGTCAGTTTGTCTGTGAGGATTCTTTCCCCACTTTAATCACATTTTAAAATCTAACAAGTAACACATCAATCTCACCCTTTGTATTTAGTGTTAATAATGTTACTAAGCTTAGACATTATATTCAAATCATCCAACTATTTTTTACTGCTTACCTAGCTCTTCTAGATCTTTCCCAAAGCTTTTCTCAGCCAACATCTCACCTGCTAGGTGTCCATCAACAGTATAGACACGCTCAAAAGACAGGCAAGTGTCTCATTGTATTGGTGGAAGAGCAGTGGCCCTATTTAAAGCTCCTTACCCTACTCAGGGTCGGTAGCCAATGATAGCCACGGCTTCAGGTCGAGGTCCTCGTTCTTATTCTAACACTCGGCCTCAAAAATCTGAATGTTGCTGCTTCATGGAGCCATCACGGCCACTTCATCTGCAAAAGAGACAAAGATGTAATCCCGAGATGATCGTACAAGACGTCGTCCTATGCCCCGAGCCTCGACTGAGCCTGAAATCTTGTAACTACTGTGAGATGAGAAAGGCTTATTGCTGGATTTGATCTGACAGACATCTGTTATATTTGGTCCGCGGCAATTTACGCACACTCCTAAAACAAAAGCCTGATGGTGCATTTATTGTTGCTCAAAGCGCCACGAGTCTCACAGGGTAGCTAAGCATGCAATTTTGTCAGTCCTACTCGCTACTGTTGCTGCTCACACATGACCCTAACAAAAACAACCATGTGTCCACCTGCAAGAGAAATTCCCATGGATGTTTTATTCTATATTATATCAGCAGAGAAGTAAACCTTCCCAAATTTTGTCACACTAACAGAAAAATGAATGATTTACTGCAGCGTGACTGTTTTAATTAATCCTATAGATGCTGAAAAATGTCCATCTTTTTACCCCAACACTGTAAAATGTTCATTTGTGTGTGTCTCTCTTCCTCCAGCTGTATCCCTGGCTCTTGCTCTAAACGGAGTCTTCACAAATACTATCAAGCTGATTGTTGGCAGGTATGCTAAACAAGCCCGTGTTTTTAAAGGCACTGTCACTGATGCTAAATGTTAGGCTCTTGACTCTTGCCACACAAGATCCCATTTTCACTCTGGGCGAGTAAAATGAAATTCTTCCCGTCGATGATATTGATAACGCTCTTCGGTTGTTATATTTTCAGACCGAGGCCAGATTACTTCCATCGTTGTTTCCCAGACGGGCAAGTGAATGCAAAGATGCTCTGCACTGGGGAGCCGGGGATAGTCTCTGAGGGGCGCAAGAGCTTCCCCAGCAGCCATTCCTCCTGTGAGTATCACAAGGCGAGAGACATAAATCACCACCAGAAGTTGCAACGCAATGCCAGAAGATATCAGACATTCATTAAAACTGCATGGTGCTCTCAGCAACATTTCACCAAGTAGAAACGAGTGACTGGTTGCTGTATGGCTGTATTTATGAGGTGTTTCTTGCTGCTCTCTCTCTTTGACAGTAATTACAACATGTAGCAATCAGTTTCATTTAATTTACGCACCCTAAGTAAGAGTTGAATGCACACCTACCTTTGATCTGATATCCTGCTGTGCTCAGCCGTGCATTCCGGCTTAGGACACACAAAATCGTTTTTGTGTTATTCTCCAAGCTGTTTTCACTTCAGCAGTATGTTAAATAATTCAAATGTTTTCCTGTTGTCCAGCAGATGAATGTTAAGCGGTATCCATGGAACATTTGCTGGAGGCCACACAGATGCTGAATAAACTCTTAGCATAGCGTGGTGCATCTGGGATGTAAAGGCTTTAAACACGGCCTTTTACAAGATGCATCTTTTCAAAGATCTCTTAATGGTCTTGCCAACACTGAACAAAAATGTGACTGCTTTGCTATGGTGTTTTAGGGGGGTTTTTTTGTTTGTTTTTTTACAGTGTTTTGTTCTCATCCACAATACTAAAATCCTTTCAGGAAGAAAAACTAAACCTACACCTATAGTACTCTGTAAAAGTCTTGCGCCATCCATTATTTAGTTCTCCGGGCTTCTTGGAGGACATTTAAAGCTCTTCTTTGGATGTTTCTGCCTTTTGTTTTGTTCTCTGTCAAGATGATCCCACACTGCTTCAATAATGTTGAAGTCCGGGCTCTGGGGAGACCAGTCCATGACTGATAGTGATCCATTGTCTGATTTTCTATCCAGGTGTGCTTTTACTACACTGTGTTTGGGATCATCATATCTTTCTTTCTTCATCCACCATGACAGTGCCTTCATCATATGTCTACTGATGACTGTAGACACTGTGCTGTAGGTCTCTCCTCACCTTTTCTGTGTTTAGTGATGAACAGATTTGGACTCATCATGCCATAACACCTGTTGCTTCTGATTTTTAGTCCAGTTCTTGTGTGATTTGGCATACCTCAGCATTTTCTAGCTGTTTCCTGTCCTTAACTGTAGCTTCTTAACAGCCCATTTCATTCATACTATTTCTGATGAAACTTCAGGTAACAGTGGAACTTTTTTTCCCCTCCACTTGCCAAGTTTGCTCATATAAAAGTGCCTATTTAATGCAATTTAAAACTGGTTCTTTGCTAAGTTGTCTGTTATGTGACTCAGCACTGGTTCATGACTTGTGTTAGGTTCCCCTTTTCATGTTTAAATTAGTCATATATCCGTGTTAGGTGGCAGGAGCCTGTAGAACTACTACTCACATCTGAACGGCTACTTGGAAGGAACGAGGGGGTGGCTCAAGACTTTTGCACCCCACAGTTTCTGTTTTACAAAATGAAAGAAAGCATCTTTTTGTGCTTTGCCACCACTGTGACATGCATGAAATGTATTTTGTTTTGCTTGCTTCTGCATTTTCATTACATTTCTACTCCACGTCCTCATTGAAAGTTGACAAAGTAATTACGCAGTAATCATTTGTTCTGCAGGAATGTGCAAATAAGCAAATTGTTGCATCCTACCGAAACAGTTATTTGTCACAGTAGTGAAAAGAGCTGAAAATGCATGATGAATCTTAAACACCTCTTTTAAAAAGAAAATCTAATGAAATCAAATGAGAATCATTTGAAGTATTACTGAGGGATATTGGGCATATGTACAAGAAACACTCTGCTTGTGAACTGTTTGGGAAATTAGTTTAATTGTCATCCAACAAGCACCTAATCAAACATGTGTGTGTGTTATATGCCAAGACCATGTGAAAAATTTCAATGATGTAATTTGTATGTATTTTATTTGAAATACATATTTTAGCATAATGCTAAAGTCTAATGCTTTCAACCTCTTAAACACCTGCTTTAAAGAAAGGCTTTGAAGTGCCGGCTTTGTCCCATTAGACATGGCAAAGAGGGACGATGCTCTGTAATTCACCGCAGCACTGAGCATGGATTACATTCATCTATGCGACAGCTCTAATAGCCTTATGTTGTTGCACAGTGAGTAAGAAAGTGATTGAGAGAACAGTGCGACTGGGGACAGAGGGAGCACCCGTACACTAGCACGTCTAGAAAGCCGAAGAAATCCAATTTCCCGTCTGTGTCCCTTTTCACCAGGCATTGCTTGTTGGACCACGAATAAGTTACAGAGCTTTTACTCAGACAAATGTGGCGTGGGACAGAAGAATAGGGCCAAAGAGAAGACGAGAGTGAATGGAGCCTTGTATAAAATGGCATCTGGATGTCTCACAAAATCAGTTCTG
Source organism: Hemichromis elongatus (assembly GCA_015108515.1). Taxonomy (NCBI): domain Eukaryota; kingdom Metazoa; phylum Chordata; class Actinopteri; order Cichliformes; family Cichlidae; genus Hemichromis; species Hemichromis elongatus. The sequence goes on along the minus strand of VUQR01018698.1, from coordinate 21,157 downwards.
GCTTGTGTGAACACATACACCCAGACTATAGGGGAAAAATAAACAGTTTTGCACCCACAGACTCAGAAATGAGGTCACAGATATGCAGTTTGTGTCATTAGAGGACGCATGGTAAAAATGCAAATGAAATCCATCAAGAATAGCCAGAACAAAGACATACATATACATCAGATTCCACTCTTTGTTGACAGCTATTTTTTTAAACACTCAGACTATTATTATTGCATTTGAAAGTTGTTAAAGCTGCTCACGTTGCCCGTGATTAGATTTCTTTTTCTTCGCCTCGTAGCAAAGTAAAAGAAAAACATAAATTGGAGGAGACAGGTTCCAGAAAAGAGAAAAACAAACAGATAAATAGCAACTCCCCTGAATTCGCTGCACCAATATCCACAGCGATAAAGCAACTGGGCCCTAAAGCATTAGCTCTAATTGTCTACTTCATATTCATATTCATCTCACCACTTTCCCCTTGTGAATATTAAGCCATTAGATATGATCAATTAATAAACACTTTTGAAACCCATCTGCCATCTTACAGTCTCTCCAGTTCCTAAATGAATCCTGAGATATGGACCTAATCACATCTCCAAATCCTGCTTCTTTCACTTATGCACTACTATCTATATTAAATTAGCCTTAGCTTGCCATGTCCATCATATTAGTTGAATGTCTAGGGAGAATTAGGTTGCTGCAGCAGCGTGTCCTCTTATTTCTGCTATAACGCAGTCAGACACAGTTCAGTGCAGAGTGAAGGAGCAATTATACAGCGCTAATAAGGAGGTTCTGTTGAGCTTTTGTATGTTAATGGATTAAACAGTCTCCATGCTCAAGTGGTTAATTAATATGCATTACTTCTGTGAGAGTCAGGGCTGTGTCCCACTTGCTCCTGCTGGGGTCAAATGTCAAAAGAGCAGGGAGAGTGTGAGGAAGGCTGGGAGATGGGAAGCATAATAATATGAATATTGCAGTTGTCTGTTTTTGAGTGTGGTGGTGATGGAAATGAATATTATAAAGTAACACATAAATAAGCAATGAGTTACGTGTTTAAAGTTAGAAAATAGACACGTTTTGTGTAATGCCTCAGCTGCAGCCACTGAAGTCTGAGAAGTTTGAGACTGAACTTTGGCATCGCTCTGAGCTAATACTATACTGGGACGATCGTGGCTCAAAGAGTTGGCAGTTCGTCTTGTAATCGGATCTAACAGTCTCGGTCGTTGTGTCCTTGGGCAAGACACTTCACCCGTTGCCTACTGGTGGTGGTCAGAGGGACCGGTGGCGCCAGTGTCCGGCAGCCTCGCCTGTGTCAGTGTGCCCCAGGGCAGCTGTGGCTACAATGTAGCTTGCCATCACCAGTGTGTGAATGGGTGAATGACTGTAATGTAAAAGGGCTTTGGGGTCCTTAGGGACTAGTAAAAGTGCTACCGGTATATAAATACAGGCCATTTACCAATACTAACATCAGCACATTTGCTGAGTTAATTCTTACACGCTGGTGTGTCACAGATAGAAAATCTCTGTTAAAGTTAATCTTGCAGATTGGCAGTGATCTCGGTTACATTCCAGGTTGGTTACTCTTCCCTACTAAAAATCAAGCTACTCCTGATCAACAAGGAGGATGCCATGATTTCAGTGTCAGGAGTCACAGGCACGTAAAAAAAGCTTCTAAAGTTTGGTGACTGCCACAAAATAAGGTTTCAAATGATCTCCTCCCTCAGGTTATGCATACAAAATACATGTGGAAAGTCAAGATAATATTAAGGCTTACTCCCAAGTGCACAAATACAGTAATCAATGTCTCTGGCTCGTCCCACCAAATAAATTGAAGAAATGGCAAGCTAATAGATACAGAGAGCCAAGAAGCTGAGATTGCTGGCTGAGCTTGCCTCCGTGTTCTGCCAGAGCTGCGACTGAGTTCAATGTCAGCTTTTCTATACTTACCAAATACTGAAAATTTTACCTTACTGATAGGCTTGAATAAAAACTAAAAAAATTACCTGTGGGAAACGTGTCTATTAAATCAGATGGCAACCTGTCCCGCTGTTGAAATGCTGCACTCCAAATCCACAGCGGGTACAGGAGTGTTTCTCGTATAAGAAATAATTGTGCAAATCTTTTAAAAGCCTAAAGAAAAACTCCTAGTTAGAAAATTCTATCTCATTATTTCAATTTATCATGCAGCTCTACTATTACCTTTTCTGCTGCACCACATCTCTAAAAAGCTACAGCTACAATTAAAAATCAAAAAGCAAGTTAAGAAAAATGCCTGTAGGCTCAAACCTATAGGTGGTTGCTGGAGCGACGGAGGGGCTGAACAGCCGGCAGCGACGCAAAGCAGCACATGTTAGTGAAAGAAATGGGAAGTGTTGGTGTCTAAAGAACTTTGTTTGGAGCATGAGGTGAGGAGAGTAAAGCATGTAAGTGCTTGAGCAGCCTGCCTGAACTAGCTTGCAGCCATTTACATGGCCGTGCATTTCCTTTGGATGCACAAGTGTATTTAACGTTTCTGCCACATTTACCAAAAAGAAAAACCTTCTTCCATCATTTCCATCTTTAAAAGAAGTGCAAAGTTGGTCCTTCTTCACTTGTTTGAAGATGAAAAAAAGGCAATCGCACTGCACTCATTACTCTCATTAGGCATCTCTGTTTTGTCTCAGGGGAATAACTTTTTCGAAGCTTTTGAAATGAATGAGACAGATTCATTAACAGGATGCTTCCCCCCCACCTTCCTTGGCCTCTTCCCTCTGTCCTCTGTCCCCTTAGGAACTCCTTCCTCCTTCTGAACAAGACAATAACAGCTCAGTGGTTATTAAATCATTGTATAACCCAGCTTGGTCATATATGCAAATTTTGCATCTACAAAATGTATTTGCGCATTTCTTTACACGTAGCTTGGGCAGAACACATACTTACTGTATTATTCATGCCGCCAAAGCAATTTCTATTAGAGTTATCTTCAAGATGTTGATTCACTGTGTCTGCAAACATAAACTTTGTGTGTATTGTGGCAATGAATTACTTAAGCTTTAGTAATTCAAATGTGGATTGGCTCGGCTTTGCAGCAGGTTAGATTTAATTTATTTATATTTGTTGTTTCTTTCAATACATTCTAAAAATAAAGGTTAGACCATATTGTTTCTATCTACGGTTACTCTATTTTCTGTCTGGAGTATTTCAACATTGTCTTCAGTTCCTCAGATTGATAGACTGCAAATCAGTTCAAATGGGCCATTTGCAGAGTTTTATGTATGAAATCCACATATTAGGAAAAAGCGCCGGTATTTAACTATAGCAGCAAATTGCTACAAATCAGGGAGAGAGTTGTTATGTGAGTCTGGTGACCTGTGCAGCCTCCTTCTGATAAATGGATATGTGCCTGTCACTCTGAATGAATGATTATAGTGGGAAATAGCAGCTTACTCGATGGCTGCTGCAGCTCATGATTTTAGAAGAAAAGTACAACGCACAGAGTAATGTATATGTTTACCATGTTCAAACAGTGAAGATGGCTCTGCTCAAAATGATACCCGTTTTGAAGTGTTACATTACTGCTGTTACTAATATGAAAACGATGTGTGATCTGCTCTCCAGAAATTGAAAAGATAATATTAGAAGTCTTGTTGAGCTAATATGAGTTAGTCCGTGCTGACTGAACATTTCAATATCTGACTCTATGGTTTATTGGTAATTTGGTCCTGTCTTTCACAGTGAGTAATGTAATTGTCTTAGCTATAGTAAGAACTATTAAAATAAATGGTGTGAGCTGTGATGGGAAATGTGGTGAGGTTGCCCAGAAGTGAGATTGATGGGCAGTGAGGAACACTTAGGCTTGGGGATCCTGGGTGGCTTGTTCATAACCTCTAAACAGAGGGACTGAAGTGAGCAAGAAAGCACAAAAGTAATGCATTTTTTGAAAATGTGGATTTATTGCATACAGCACAAGGTACAGTAACCACTGGTGCAATTTAAAGCTTAGGGTCCACTAAGCCTCTCTGTGAAACGTGTAGTTAATATTGGGCAGGTGTGAATTTCCCCTGGGAGCCTCTTAAATCTGCTGTATATCACCCAAAGCTTCATTATCTTTGTAGTGTTTGCATCTTCTCTCGCATTAATTGGGCTCCCGGTTTACCCCATTCTTCTTTTCAAACCGGATCCAACTTTTTGCCCACGTCTGAGGGGTAAATTGGCTGGTTAGCATGAAGAAGATAAATTGTGAGCAATCCAGCAAAAAAACAACAAAACAAAAACAAAAACAAAAAAACACTGAAAAATGTAATGTTGCAAAGTATTCTGAATAAAGATGCAATGAAAGAAACTACAACATCTCTACAACTTCCCATGCGAGTGACAGTGAATAACATAGCACTCTTTAAATAAACCTTATATCAGCCTAAACCAGCCGGTGTAAACTGCCCAGTGTAAAATATTATTAATGGAGCCAAGTCATCCCTGAAAGCAAGACGGGCAACTATTGGGACGACTGAACTTTCTATCTCTTCCTTCTACCCCCATTGTATTTCCACTCTCTCTCTCTCTCTCTCTCTCTCTCTCTCTCTCTCTCTCTCTCTCCTGGCTGCACACGTGTCCTGCTGTCCTTAGTATTCTGGGCCAGATTGCGGGTTGAGTGACAAATGGGCATCTGATGGGTGAGGCTGGGTGCTGTTTGGGCTGCTGTAGCAGTTAACAAATGACCCTGTGCCAGGGCAAAGATTAATGGCTCCATCACAAAACCTTTCATTCTTATAATCACACCGCTGCTTTTTCTACAGCATCAGTTAAAACAAGGGGTGGTCTCTCCAGCATTGCATTGCGAGTAGCTCAGTCATGATTTTTTATTTTTTTACTCAGGGCTTTATTTTCCACTGTAACGTATATTTCTGTGTATATCTGTGTAATTTATAAACTATAACCCACTCTAGAGTGGTTCGATTTGAGACGTGTGTTCTGTCTTCTTGCATCGTAACACTAATCCACCGATTTTCTTATGTACGGCAAATTTAAACCATTACCAATGCATGTGTTTGGACTGTGGGAGGAAAAGCGTGTATCCAGAGAGAACTCCCACAGAACTCAAACATAGTCCTCATATAGAAAAGCCCCAGCTGGCTCATGGATTCAAACCCAGAACTTTCTTGTTGTGAGGTGAGAGCTTTTCGGTGGTAACCATTGTGCCTCCCAGGATCAGTCATTAGGAGCCTAATTTTTTCACGTGGGATTCACACATTGATGCCGCAAACAGACTTCATTTTGCAAGAGTGTGCAAATTGCTAAATGAGTCTCCTCGAGTGTGTGGGCTCTGCTTAGCTCTGTAAATGTAGTTTTCTGCTTGCTCCCGTCTGCTCCTAGGCACCTGCGGAGTGTTTCAGCACAGCTTTTTGAGACTGCAATCTCAGTGAAATTACCTGTGAGTGGGTGGCCGTGGGAAGAGGTCAAAAACTCCAACAACATCTCATCCTAATGACCTCATTGTGATGATCCCCCATGAAGGCCATAAGCCAAAACCTTGGTCAATTAAAAAATATTCATCTGTACATTACAAGTTTTGCTGGAGGTTTGACCTCTTTCCATTTTCTTTTTAATTCAATTCGTCCACATTGAAAGCAGGTAAAGGTGCAGCGGAAACAGATACTCAGCTTCTGAAAAACTGCTGCTAAACTCCTATCATCTTTTTTTGTTTTCATTACATTTTCCAAAATGCTCTACAGTTACACACATGGATCTGGATCTGACACATGGTCAGTGAATCAATCCCTATCTCCTCCAGTCCACATGTTGAAGTATCCTTGGGCAAGGTACTGAAGTCCAAGTTCAACTTGATACTTGAGCATGTGTGTGTTTGTGTGTGTATGTTTGTGTTGTGTGTGATAGGGCGAAAATGAGACTTATAAAGAATAATGTGCTTTGACTGCTCAGCTGAGTAGAAAGGTGACTTATAAGTACTAATCCATTTACTAAACTACATAAATATATTGGTAGCATGATTTATGTAGACAGATTTTTGGGGCCTCTTCACTCACCTCTTTTCACTATCTGTGTTATACACCACTCCACATTTAATGATTAGTTATTAATCTCAGGCTCTTTTCCACACCTTTTTTTTTTTTTCATTTCTCCCTCACTTTACCTTCAACCAATCACGGCAGATGGCTGCCCCTGCCTGAGCCTGGTTCTGTTGGAGGTTTCTTCCTGTTAAAAGGGAGTTTTTCCTTCCCACTGTCACCAAGTGCTCATATAGTAGGGCAGGGGTGTTGAACTAAAATGTGAAAAAGCCCAGTTAGAAAAAAAAAAATTAAATCAAAACCATTGAAACTTGACTATCCTGACTGAAAAGTCTCAACCAACTTTTCACATATTAAATCTCAACACGGCTGAACACTTGTGAGCAGTTTTAGAGCCTCTCTTTCATTCCCCTGTTTTAATTATAGAGAGAAATCTGCTGCAAAAGGGTTGCAAATGTGTACATTATGATCCACAAGTGTAAAGTAAGATTACAAATACAAATGAACAGTGATTTGTGTGTATCTTTTAAGGACTCGTGAGTGCATGCTCCAATCCACACACAAATAAAAAGCAATCTTACCACAAACGTGTACATCCAAACCTGAATAAACACTTATCATTTGCACACAAATTTATTATGTTCAGCTTCATGATTCTGATAATTTTCTCTTTTAGAAATGCAAAAAAATATTTAATCAGCTCCCCCAGATTGGTGCTCAGTGAGTGAATTGAGCTCCAGTTTGTCCTGCCAGGATTTTAAAGCCGGGCCTGAATGGAGTCAGGGCCATCCTCATACACATGTGGAGGTGCTCATTGATGAGCTGGGAGTGATACATAGTTTTGATTATGTTTACTGTGTAAAAATGTATTTTCGGTGGATCCAAACACGGTGAACATGCACAGGGCTGCTTTCCTTATACAGGTGGAAAAGTGGAAGGATCCGCACATACAAAGTGCTCCTTCGGGTCCATTTCGTCTTAGAGATCAACAAATTGCATCTGGAGAAGCCCAGCATGCACCAGCATTCACCCATTGCTCTATTTTTCTCTATGTCCACTTTTCTTTTTTGCACAGCACTGTTTGTTCCTTATTTTTTCCTTCCTTTCTCCTTGTCACTTGTCTCTTTTTAAGCTTTTCAGCGCAGTCGTCTGAATTTCTACCTTTTTGTTGCTGTCTTTCTTATTCTTTCTACGGTCTTTCATGTTTAACTTACTCTAAGCTGTTGACAGTCAGTGTTTACCACCTGGAATGCAGAGAGTTGATTGGCTGAATGGTATCAAGTCTCTCTATATTTATATTTTAGGGTCTTTACATTAATATAAAACCCCTTGATGTTGTACATAACATTTGTCTCTCTTTTTTTCTCTTTGTCTTCCCACTAGTTGCATTCTCAGGTCTTGGTTTCACCTCCTTCTACCTGGCGGGAAAGCTGCAGTGTTTTACAGATCAGGGTCGCGGGCGTAGCTGGCGTCTCTGTGCTATGGTGCTGCCTCTTTACAGCGCCATGATGATCGCACTGTCCCGGACCTGTGACTACAAACACCACTGGCAAGGTCTGCCTTACAGCTTAGACACGAGATTTTCCTGCATTTATTGAATTTATTGCCACAAAAAGTCTCGCGCACTTGTCAGCCAGAGATATTGATGTTCAGTCAAACTTTGCTCAAGGCACTTTTGTAATTGTAGATGCAGATGAGTAATGAGGCCTATGCTGGTAACAGCTGTATTGCTATAATCACAACAAGCTTTAACTTTATCATCACACCTGACAAATTGAGAAGAAGCTAAAAAGTGCAGCCATGTACAATAAGTCTATTTACTGAAAGACTTGGAGAAAAACCTGGGATGGAGGGGAAGCGAATGAATATGTGGGTGAGGTGTGTAAAAGCGTATGTGCAAATATGATGACAGTTCTGTCACGGGGTGTTAATTAGTTTTAGAGAGCCATATGTTCCACTTTTTTTTTAGGAACTAGAATATATTTACGAGGAAAGCAAAGCACCTACAGCAACTCAAGACAAGCCAATCATTGCACAAGTCCTCACTGTGTTTCTTAGCTAGACTTTTTCTCGTGAATCTCCTCAGCAAACTGTAAGTACGCAGAGGGCTATTAAACTTGAGGGCATTCAGTCTGCTCCCACTGTAAACACAAGCTGGGAGCTGCCATTAGCCAGGCTGCGGCACCATTCTGGATAGATAATAATTTTCCTCACCATTCCTTTTCACTTTGGGATGTGCCCTCTGTCCTCTGATGGGAAAAGCTTGGCATTCCAAACGCCGTCTCAACAAGGCCGCCCAACTAACACATCGCATCAAGTCACAGTCTATTAAATTCAGTTGACAGCAGTTGATGAAACATTCAGCGAGCAAACGCGTCCACTGTGCAGCTGTTGAATGGTGGGAATCGATGTTTTTTCATTTCACCCAGAAGGACGAAATAAAGGGAGACCTGTGAAAAAACATCATTTTGATATGGCGGAAGCCTCTACTTGAGCTGTTTCAGCCACCAGCTGGCTGTGTCATTTTGATCTATATGGAGCAATATAGGATTAATACTCACCATGGCAGTGTGATATTATATGATATATTATAGCTTAAAGGCGGCTAGGTATAATACAAGCCTGTTCAGCATATGACAAAGTGACACAGACAGCCTGTCCCGAGGCTAGTGAAGCCACCGCTCAGCAGAACTGATTCATTACTCTCCCTTCCAAGCTACTTTCATCCAACTCCAAACTACAGTATAAGCACTGCATCATACATAAATGGCTTAATAGTTGTGCTAATTCTATTTACAGGTGCTATTTTACTTCCTCCACAAAGGCTAAACTTAGCTATCCATGCATTCCTTTAAATATATCTGTTTTTGTGCCTCGCAGACGCCTTTGTTGGAGGATTGATTGGGTTGCTGTTTGCATACATTTGCTACCGCCAGCACTACCCACCATTCCTGCACATGGACTGCCACCTGCCTTATGCCAGTCTGGCTGCTGCCACGCACACGCCCTCGCATCCTCAGGACGACCCGCAGCCCACTGACAACGCCACCACCCTTCCCCTGGAAGGCTTGACTGAAGGGCCGGTATGACTAGTGGCCACAACTGAGACTACCCCCAACGCCCTCACCAAGTCGCCAAGCCCACCCCCCATTCCTGGTGACTGAGTGACTCGTGTATACATTCCAGTGGACAGTGAAACAGCTCATGCATCTTTATTCTCTTACACCTCGGGTGGCACCTACATTATTCCTGGTTTAGTTTTTCTCTTTGATTTTGCTCAGCAGCCATTAAAGTCTATATTTAGATGTGTTGTATGCGAGGAACCTACGAATATGGGACATTGCCACAGAGAGGGACGAGAGAAAAAAACATGTTGAAAACCTGAGGAGATGTCTTACTAATGGTTGTGAAAGAAGATGAAAATATTGCCAGCTTTAGCTGGATTGCTTCAGCGTAATGAGAGACATGGTTGGCAGGTTGCTTTATGCTGGAGTATATTTATTGTTTGGTTGTAAAGGAATGGGACAGATGGTCGAGGAGAGCCCATGAAATGTCACAGCAATCAAACCATGAAATTAAAGCAGTGTTATTGTATATGTCACACTTTAAAACAATATATGGAATCTGATAGCAGCTCATGCCAGAAACGAAACAACATCCTGTGTTTCAGTTAAATCTACAGACGTCTTCTGCATTTTGTAGGGTAAAAGCCTAAAACCTAAAGGCATGCAGGAGTAGTCTATATTCATACCTCTACTATTTCCAGCAGTTTTAGTTTATTGTCTGGCAACATAATAATAAATAAAGAACCAATACTCACTTAGGGAAGCACAGCTCCATGTCAAAAGCAATATGTTTATTTAATTATTCAATTTCTCACCTTTCTCTGGGGCTTTAAACCCTGCATATCACCACTTCCCTTGTTCCTCCTCCTCTCCTCCCTATCACCATCAAACTCTATTTTTCACTTGCCTTGCATTTAACACTTGTTCCCAGAGGTTGCACAGGGGCACGGACCCTCAGCGGGGGCAATCAATAACAGCCAAGTGGGAATGCTGTGGCAGAAGTGTGTCTGGGAAGGCGCAAACTCCAATCCGGTTCTGCATTAATCCTCATTAAGCACAGTCAGCCACTGCTCCTTATGAGGGCATTAGAACTATACGAGGTGCCCCGTGAACTGCCCATGCATCGCAAATGGCTTTCAGTCTAATGTAGCCCCACAAATAGACAATCTAGTATTCAGCAGGCGAGAGATCCCAACCCAGGACTGTGATTTTGGTGTATTTATCATCTATTAAAGTTCAATTTTTTCTTAAAAAACAAACAGCATGTTGAAACAAGCAGACACCAAAGATCTGTAGTTTTTTGTTTTTTATGCCTGGGTAGTGTGCACCCAGTTTTTCATTATAAACAGAAATCCCAGATAGCTAGATGACTGGTTTCCTATCATCAGCAAAGCAATTTGTAGCCTTTTGCAAGTTTAGTTAGAAATGATGGGTGTTTTTTGTTGCCTTGGTTACTGTGCGCTTTTTTTTTTGCCATTGCTGTGACATTAATGGGAAAATTAGATATTAGGATAGCTCTAACCCAAACAAGCACTAAAAAGCAATGTGTTGGATGATGCAGGAGAACTGCACAGCATGACAGAATGAATGAGCAAGCCAAAAGTAGAAAGCCTTTTTGTTTTTTACAAATCCTGTCAAGAAGCTCGCGAGCCCTGTTTTTACCTTCATCCGTCTCTACAGCCTGTCGCCACATGTGTTTTGGTAGAAAGCCTCAGATGTACCTTCGGCTGTTGTTTCACTTTATTCTGGGCACAGTTTGGCTCGTGGCACAAAGGTAGACAAGGAACGATCTCTCTGATCAAAATGACTTTTTACATGATTTATTTAAATGTGTCACAATTAAGCCCGAATCACAAATGCAACCCATTGGCAGCTTTTAAAAAGCATTTGTGTGTGTGTGCGTGTGTGTATGTGGGTGTGCGTGCGCACGAGCGCGTGCATATTTATGTGCGCAGCGTTTGACAAGGCCAATCTCACAATGATGCAATACAACGTGAAACTTTACAAAGAACGAACCTTTCACCAGAGGGAAAAAGGTGCTCGACGCTGCGCATCAGACTCTGTGATGGGACTTGAGACTCTGAGAGCTGACTGTAAGAAAGGAGACTGGCTCCATAGAGTGTTTCAGCACATGACTGCAAATGTGTAACTGTGAGGCTTTGTGAGGCAGATTTTCAGAGATAAAAAGGATTGTGACACAAATACACGACGTTCTATACCTGCATTTGCCTGACTGATGGCGGTCTGATGTTTGTACTCTGTCATTTAGTTTTCTCCTATTACTGTATATTGGAGGAAAAGCATTGTTCAGAAGTCTGTATTTTCACCCTTTTTCAACAGGGGATTTGAGTTCCCTGCTATCTTAGAAATCATCTAAGATCACGGCTTGTTTTCATTTGGTGCTATTTATGCTGTTGTAGCAGTTGGTGTCCTGTTATTTCAAATGGTTGATGTGTCACTAAGAAATGAAATTTAATCTTTTTGTTTTCCTTGTTTTTTAGCGAGAGAAAGAAAAGTTATTAAAATAAATATTTCATTATTTTAAATCAGATAAGCAGCCGGTGCTTTTTCCTCAGATATTTTTTTTTTTCAGATGTTTCACCTTCACGAAGACTGAAGGCATGAATAAACTTAAAAAATAAAAATAATAATGTATACTTTATTGATCCCCGTGGGGAAATTCCTCTCTGCATTTAACCCATTCACTCTGTGAAGCAGTGCTGAAGAATATTGAGATGATTGTCAGCTATCATGAATAGATGTCTGAAGAAAAAAAGGCAAAGAATCTTTGTTCATGGCATGCCAGTTCCATTTGTGAGAAGATTGTTTTCTATGAATAAGCATGTCAGGCCTTGAGAAGTCTTTGAGCTGTGTTTTGCTATTTGTATACTTTATGTACAATAAAGGACTGCAGCTGTGTGAACCTTGTCCATGAAGAATCAAAGGAACCTTGGGTATCTGGTGTGATTGTTGGGGTCCATACTTACTCTGATGAAAGAAACTTAAGGGCGCATCACAAAAGCAAATGCAAATTGGGGGTATCTGAATTAAAAGAAAACTATTATTACGCCGTTCCTTATAATATGCAAATGAACAATCTTAGATTATGCAGTAGCAAACACCTGAATGAGCTCAGTTAGTTCAGTTACTTTATGCTTCAGCGGAGCTGCCATCGGTTTGCACAGCGCGAGCAGAACTCTGTTCTAAGTGTGTGTTGTGCTTTACTGCACCGGCTGTGTTGCACTCTTGCTTAGGAAGTTTCCAAGAAACATATAAAGATATGCCTAAGACTGCCTGTTGATTTTCATAACCTCATTGGGGTGCTGTCAGTGACAGCACAAGCTTTTTTTTTGTTAATGTTAATGTTAATGACAACAGTGCTAATACGTTGGTCGTTCAGCTCACCACACATACATCTCTGGAGCTGTTGGATAGGTTGGCATAACATATGTTACAAACATTCTTCTTAGTGACTTTGGTGAGTCCTGAAATATATATACATATATATATATATATATCTAACGCTACAGAGGCGTAAAAGATTCACCTGGTGGTGTCTAAACAGGTAAAGATGCCTTTTATTAAGCTTTCAAGTCAGTTGAAGCTCTTTTAGGCTTCTATTGGAATTAAGAGTGTGATTTGA
>VUQR01018691.1:0-12278 GCA_015108515.1 Hemichromis elongatus | reverse complement strand
TCCGTCCACACTTAAACGCTAAAAACGGAGTTTTTGAAAATCTCTACTCTGGCAGGAGTTCTTAAAAAAAACAGCCGCGTACGTGTGGACGTAGCCGTCTGCTCCTTGCTATCATATAACAGGACACTAAAGTAGCCTCTCCATCACCTCACACGTTTATTCAGCTGTCATCTCAGCCAAGCCGATTTACTCAAGAAGAAATAAAACACTGAAAAAGGCCAAACGATAACATGTTTAAGTTAAGTAAGTATGTGACTTATATATCATGTTTAACTCGAGTAGCGGAAGACTGCGGGGGGATGTGCCGGGAGTTCGGTGTTCTTGCCTCGGCTAGCTATTGAGCTGGTGGGGAACAGGCGTCTCCGAAACCGTCAAAGCATGTTTGCAAATATGTGATGTCTTGATAAACCAAGCAGATATTTGAAGCTTACACAGCTACATTCTCGCCTGAAAATATGTTAAAAGTTTTATGACCCATAAAGAGTAATAAGAGCAATATTAAAACTTAGTAGCGGCCGCCATTATTGGAAACGAATTTGGCGCTGGGCCGCGCTATGAATTCTGGGATATGGTGGGCCACGAAGGATACATCGGACCCATCCTCACAATCTGGAGAAATGAGGATGCATTTGTCGGCCGCATTCTGAGGAGTCTATGAATTTGGACAGCCTACGTCGAGTTGCTGTGACGTAATCGGTCTACAAATGCAGCCTCATGAGGATGCGACCCCTGAATTTGGACACCCCTTCTGCCTATTGCCTTCATATTACATTTTTTATTATTAATTATTATTATTAATTATTATTATTAATTAATAATAATAATATAATAATAATAAGAATTTTTAAAAATATTTCTTCACGTCATTTAAGCGGGCCGCAAGTAGGGGTGACATGGGCCGCAAGTTTGAGACCCAGCCTCTTCTTGCGTGTTTTGTTTGGGTTTCCACCGGCGTGGAATTATCAGAAATAGAGATGACAGCCTAACATATGAAACAGGAAAAGACCGCTGTGTAATCCATTTATTTCAACAAAGTAACTGTATTCTGAATACCACCTTTTTAACTGTAACGGAATATAGTTACTCAGATTTTGTATTTTAGATATGTTACGCCGGTACATGTATTCCGTTACTCCCCAACACTGTTTATACAAGGCACTTGCATGTTTTCAGCTTACATTCATAGAAAAAAAAAAAAATTAGCCCAAAGCTCTGTGAGGCATCTAAAGACGCGATAGTCTATCAAGTCCAGTGCCATTCAGAAGAGTGGAAGGGCAGCAGCTACAGTCTGTAATCATTGGAGCTTTCCAAGTTCAACTGAAATTACGTTTCATCGTATTTTGTTTGCTCAGAGCTGCACAGGAACAGACTTGATGGTGTGGAGGACCACTTGGGAAATGTGGGTCAGTCCAACTCACTGAACGCCACCCAGACAGCCTATGAAACAAATCCAAAATGAACAGCACTTTGCATGAGGCTGAAATGGATATACACAAAGCACTACCTATACGCTTCATAAAAATTCTTAAGAAAACAGGTCTGTGACCTTCCCTGTGAAACTGAATTCCTAAATGCTAAAATCTTCAGTCACTTAATCTTTAGCAGTCTGCTGCATTCATCAAGTTTGATTGGAAATAAAACCCTGAAATGTTTAAATCCGTCTTCAGCAGGAAGCAGCGTTTGAATCTGTGTTACAACTTATATTTCCTAAAGGCACAAATTCTGCCATTTGAACACGTCTATCTCTGTGACTGGCAATGCTTTCCTTGTATTGATAATTATATGATAAAACAACTGATTGACCAAACTTCTACAGGTGATAGCCAACCCGTCTTCATGTTAAATCTAGTGGCAGAAGGCTAGAAGACACTGTAAAGGGCAGATACTAAAGAACCACTGCATTTCGTAATTTTATTCAAATTGTTCCTAAAGATGTAGTACGTATAACTAGAATTTTTAAACATGACTGCAAAAGTGTTTGAAAAACCATGGTGGCCTCCATCCTGTGAAATACAAACAGATGGAGCAGGACACCCTGGTCTTTTTGGCATTGCTTGCTGCTCTCGAAGCTGTTGCCGTTTTTAACTCACTCCTGGGAAGTCCCGTTCTGACCACTTTCCTTTTCTGCATTTGTGATGGGTACTGGATCTCCTCCAGTGTCAAAACAACAACCCAACAATTTGATTTTCTTTTTGGGAAAGAGGACAAAGCCCCAAGAAGACAAAATTGGCAGGTGGGGTCGGCTGGGTCGGAGAAACATGTTGCGCTGTGTGTTCTCCCTCAGACACCTCAGGACAATACAACTGGGGGACAAGCTGACAGTGCACAAGACCAAAGGCAGAGAAAAGAAAAGAAAATGTCTACAAGGTTGTACAGTGTAGACCCCAAAAAACTGCTGTTCAGTCAGTGAGTTGAATTCATGTCCTCTACATGAAAGTTGGGTCAGTTCATCGAAGACGTTTAAGAACCAGGACGAAATGCATATCTGCGTGTGATCAGAACAAGACTTTCAGGTAATGATTAAAAGATGAAGCAGTTCCAAAGCGGTTCAAAATGCTCTGACTTTCATCAGTAGGGCTTCTTTTAGGTATTCATGTTAAGTCGTGGCCAGGGCTCTTGGTGAGGCTGTAAAGCTAATAGGTGAGGCCAGCACCTGCAGAGAAGGAAAACAAAGCAGAGCAAGCCTAAATATACATCGATGGGATTGGCCATTTTTTTTTGCCTTGGCTCCCTTGTGTTACTGTCTGCTTTTCTTCACTAACTGTGGTTTTAGCTTTCAGCTATGCACTCTCTCACGGTACACAACTGAGAGGCAACACTTTGGGTAAGAAGCAATGCGACCACTTAAATTATAATTTAGAGGGTTTAAGGTTTGAGACACTTTTATATTGAATCAGCGTATGAGTTATATGTCCCCATGACAAAAATTAAATGTTTTCAGGGCTTTGTTAGTGTGAATGGATTGTGCAAAATGTTTTAGGTCAGTTCCTTTAACCCCTTGCCTTAAGCATTTACATCTGAACAATATTAATCACTATTTTCCCTCAAACTCCTCAAACCTGCCCGATTGGTTCGCATTAGTTTGACAGTCATTTAATCCTGTCAGCGCTCTCCAAACCTGCTATAATCCCTGTTTAATCAACTGATCTGTGCCTTTCCCCAGTCATCAGTGACAGGATTATCATTTAGGGAGACACATCTGTGGCCAATTGAACATGCTTGCTGTTATGAGAATGACCCTGTGAGATGATACAAGAGATAAAAGCCGCCGCGATGAAGTCTCCTCCGAACATAATCCTCTCAGATCTCAGTTCGGAACCACCAAGACGTATCACATATCCGCTAATCATTTTCTAAATTGTTTACTGAGAATACTCCTCGTCTGGAAGACAGCGGAGCCTGCAGGGAGAAGGAGCTTTCTCTGCATTACAATCTGGGGTTGGGGTCACGCGGGGCAAGCGATTCATACTTTAAATGCTGAATGTTATACCGTGAAAGGACGCAAATGTATTAGGTTCTGGGGTTGTCAATGGAAAGGATTATTGCATTGACATTTTTGGTTCACTGAGCCAAAGTCCTCCAGAAAACCTGTCTTTTATCAAGTATCTGTTGAAGTGCGGCTATACTGAGGCGTATTCCTGCGAGCCCAGTACATTTGACAAATAAACAAACCATGACTGGAAAGATTCAGTCATCTCGGAGACACAACAACTAAGGCAGCGATTCATCTCCCTCAGTAATGTCATTACAAATCTGCCTGTCTCAAAATGTTTCGTCGGTTTCTTGGTATTTGTCACTTAGCAGCTTGAAGTACAAGCAAATGACTGCAAGTGATGTGACGATTACATTCACCTGAACAACCTTTCAGTTGGCAACTTGTACATTCTGTAGGTTTATTTTGGGTTTTGCTCAGAACTACTACAAACTGCAGAGCAGGCTGGACTTGCCTTGTGCATTCTCGTTTAGTTAGTATTGACGCTGTATATTTTACACAGTGGAATAAAGAATCTGCCAACGACAGCAGCTGCACAAATGTATCTGCTAGAAATGTGACATACCATCATTGCAATGAAGTGATTGATTTCCAGGATGCAAGCAGCTTGGACCAATCCATTTTCTCCACCTCACTGAAGTCATTGCAAACAGAGAGAAACAATATTTCAAAGTATAAATATCAAAAAGGTCAAAGATTGAACTCTGACAGTTATCTCTCTCTATTGGTTTTAATTTTCTGCCGTCATGCTTTAAAGCTGTTACGGTTGCTCTTGCCAAAGCAGACACGGGACTCGATGCATTCATGTGCTGTGCTCTTCACGTCGCCCACATCACAGTATCTCAAATGGAGCACGACTCCTCTCCTGGCTTCTCCCCATCGTTTCATACAACATCTGGTGCTGTGGGCCGCCTCCAAGCTCTGGTGGAGGTCTGTCACTGCACGCTGTAACACATCTCTGAGAGGACCCTCCACAGGATGAAGACTGACTGCGCTGGCAGGTCTGCGTCAAAGCGGCCCGCGATGTTCGTCACGCGTCAGCATCTGTCCACAGCTCGGCAGGATGTGAAAAGGCCCCGTTTCTTTTTCTACAGCGAGGGGCTGGTGCTCTGTAATGTGTTTCTGTGCATGGTGGGGAATGGGTGCACTCGTGCTTGAAGACGATGATACACTGCAGCATGGAAAGATTATGCTTCTGTGGTAACATCTTGGTACGAGAACAGTTGTGATTCGTGCTTATTTCGCACACGTTTTGGCCGGACTACTGTAGCACTAAAAATTCATGTTGGTTCAGTCTTGTATATCCTTTCCTTCTGTGAGAAGTCCTCAGCAGTGGAAAAGTAAAGAATACAAAGTTATTCGTGAGACATCCCCACTGAGTGATGCAGACGTTTGTCTCTACGCTCTTTATGTTAATTAGGTTTGCCCAAGCAGGGTGTCCGCAATTTATTTTACCACATATGATGCATGTTGGGATGCGGCACAAAAGCTACTGTAAAACAAGGGTTTCCCGGCTGTCAAACATTTATCCAAAGGGTTGCTTTAAGTCATCTGTTGTATAATAAATAACAATATTTCTGCGTTTACTGACTTTTTACTCATTCAGTATTTACACTAAGCGGTATATTTTAAATCAGCTGCGGTAATGTGTAATGTGAAGGAGTTCATTTGTATTGATGACCAAAAAGTTAATTTAACTCTTCTGTTAAAACTGCTTTCAAATGCTTTCGTTTTCAGTTTAGCCAATTCATATTTTTGAGGAAGGCCTCCAGCAGCACATGCAACAAGCTGATGGCTGCAGTCATGCATTTAGTAGGTAAACTGAACCGGTAACCAAAAATGATACTGAATAATAGAGTTCAGTAAAAGCTCACACTCCTCAAAGTTACGCCACCAAACAATGTGACTTTGACATGAGAGACCTCCGTTTTCTGCTTCTTGTTTCTTAACAATCGGCTTTTACATAAATAGATCCATTTGAACCATTTTCAGATAGCAAAATCTTTTAAAACCAGTGTGGTGGCAGATCAAAAAAAGATTAGTTGCAATGATCATCTTTGTAACAATAGCAGGATATCTGCTTAGTTAGTGTGTCATTGGTTGTGGTGCACTACCCCGTTTTCCCATTCTAGTTACTAATAGACCAACTTGTCTCACAAACTACACATCCAAGGTCAAAACATGTATCCAGCAAACATTCTGGTCTTGAATTAATCCCTCTGTATTTATAAAAAATAACAAATTTGGGTTTTTAAGTTTTTTCAGTCATTAATATTTAACTTCTGGGCATTAGGAAAAGTGAAAAAGTGAAAAGCACAGTTTTAAAAAACTTTTGTAGCAAAGACTGAGAAAATAATCAGAGAAAACTGTCAATTCAATTGCAATTATACATATATATATATATTTCAAATACTCTTGCACACCGGGAGGAGGCCCGGGGGCAGACCCAGGACGTGCTGGACAGATTATATCTCTCGGCTAGGAACACCTTGGTGTTCCCCCAGACAAACTGGAGGAGGTGACCGGGGAGAGGGAAGTGTGAGCTTCTCTGCTTAAACTGCTGCCCCCACGACCCGGCCCGGGATAAAGCGAAGAGAGGGATGGATGGATATACTCCTGCTAGGAAATTCTTGACATGGAAAACCATAAGGAAAAATAAAAATGACAAATGTTATGGTTACCAAAGAAAAGATATCTTCAAATTTGGTAAAAATCTGTGGTTTGGATAAAAATCTACATATGGAGGACTAGAGTCCCCCTTTGCAGTAAAATATTTATTTCTCCCCTGACTTGGAGTCTTGTGTTCATGACAGCAGAAAAAAGTAGTAAAGTCTGGTCTTGAGAGTCCCGTTCGCCTCATTCCAGCCCAATTTGTTCCCCCTCTGTGTGTAAATCATGCAACCTAAATATAAATCATGTCTGTTGCCTGAAATGATGCCCGGTCTTTGATGCCGATTCCCAACGTGCAGCATCCTCAGCCGCTAAGTTGCTTCTAGGCGATGAAATTTGATGAAAAAGACTATCATAACAACGGCAATTTAACAATAGTGGAAACCATGCTTTCGATATATTAAAACATACAAATATTAAGGCAGATAACTGTGCTAAGAGGGCTTAGAAAGAAATGCTGGAGAAGTTTGTTTGAAAGTTGCAAACAAGCCTGATATTTCTTAAGCAATCAGAGAGGACTTTGAAATTAAAACACAGAAATGGGACACCATGGTTTGGAGAACTTATCCATACAGTGAGAGCCACATTACTGCTTTGAGTTTGCCACTTCCAAGCTAGGAGCGGAGAGGCGTATACACGAGGGCAGAAGATTGCTTGTGATTTGCTGAATAAGGCACTGGGATAGTAATCATTCATTTGCATTTCAGTTAAAACTTAAAGAAAGAAAAACCTTTACTGCTCTGCGTTTAGCTCTGTCATCGTGCACTGCCACACTGAGCTGTGTATTTATAGCTTTGCCTCACTGGTGCATAAGGAGTTTAGAAACATTAAGCTTTTCAAGCTCCAAAACTCTGAAAACATGACAATGGGTTTTTTAGTATTGCAAGCAGGATATTTACAGAGCATGGCTGTTAAAAAAAATAAATAAATTGATACCCGGAATTTAATTATTTCTAAAAATTGCTATTGGGTTAAATACTTCTTTGCAACAGTGCCATCTTTGCTTCTTCCAACTAATACACTGCTTCACAGCATAGCTCCAGACAGGCAGGCACACAGCCCTGCCCCTCACGCAAGATCCAGAACCAAGCTGAGAAAAGTCTACGAGCAACCCGACAGAAACAGTGGCAGTTTATCTTACCCACTCAGATTAATTAAGCAACAAAGATATTGTGCCAAGTCGCAAGCAGCACAGAAACAGGGCTGAATACATTTGCACCAGACATTAGCCTATTTTTCTAATGTTTATTTAAAATGAATCTTTTTTTTTTTTTTCCCTGTGGCACTGAAAACCTTTTTCTGGGTATTGATTTTGAAATTTTAGTATTATGACAACTCTACGGACAAATCAATTTTCTCTTATTGCAATATTTCAGCGATGCCACTAGCCAATCAAGTCAAGTTACAAAAATATCACGGTATGAGGTACTTTCTTTGTAGCCTATCACGCGCCATTACAGGGAAGAATACGCTGATCATTGCCGTGGTTACTAGCTTACTTTTGCACCAGCCGAGATACAAGGTCAGGCACACCTGCCATTAAGCACTGAAGCAACACATACACCTGAATCACTCCCGACTCTGCTCAGTGTATGAAAATCCTCTTTTTTTTTTTATGGATACCTGGACTCTAGCTGGACTTGTAACATCTGGGAAAGCAGCTATGAACTTTGTTCACTTTGGGGAACTAAAGTTGCATTTGGATCTGTAGACGGCCATTACATCAGAAAACAACCACGCCGGCCATTACTCTGTCGACGATCCCCGAGATCATCTTCGATCAGCACAAACCTGACCAAAGCTTTACTTTAGTCTGCTTTATCCTTTCTGACACTTACTGCCTCTCAGATATGAATTAACACCTCCATCATTTCTCTGTTTCTGGTGCAGTGCGCCTGTGAAATGCATTGTGGTTTGGGTTCTGGAGGGCTGTAATATGTCAAAACCAGGTGCTACGCGTCTTAATGCGAGACGGCCAATTGTAAGCATTCCAGTGCAGACCATCGCTCAAACCCCCCCCATCCTGGCAGTGAAACTATTCAAACTGAAAGCAGTTATTTATGAAGGAGGAAAGCGACATATATTAGACAAGACATGTCTTTATCTTTAAAATATCCTGAGTGGTGAGCAGATATGGGGGCATATCGCAAGCTGTTACAGAAATTTACTACCAGAATCCTGATGAATGCATCTTTAATGTGGTAGACGGCTCCTGCAGACAAAACCAAAAGAAAGAACTTTGACTTGCATCTTTCTCCGGGTGCACGTCTGGCAGAAGGAGCAGTGGGGCAGCACTATCCTGCAAGTGGAAACTTCACCGCATGCAAAGATAAGAAAAGGAGGGAGGAGGGAAGGGGGGGTGGAGGGGCTGCAGCTGGAAGACATTACGTGTACCAGTCATCCTCACTGGAAAAGAAATGACAAGGAAGAAAAAGAAGAAACAAGAAAATAAGAGACAACTTTCAGATATCCTCAGATGTTATTTATTAAAAAGAAGAAGCCCCCAGCCACCCCTCCCTCTCCTCATTATTGGATGTATGCTTGCCTGGAGACTGAACTGTGCTGGATTCACTTCTTTTTATAAGGTGCTTTGACTCAATAAAGATTTGACAAATGCTTTCCGTCACAATCACCGTTTCATTGCATTAATTACCCCGTGTGGTACAGACGGTGAATGAAGCTGCAGGATTTCACACCCTTCAGGGAATCTTCAGTCATTCATAATAAATGACGACCCCGTGCTACAATCTGAAGTATCAAAAGAATGATACTATTATACAGTCGTGTATGTCAAACACGCAAATGTTTGCCTGTTTTCTTTGTGTTTTCATGACAACTGTGATTAGTACTGTTTACAGTCCCTTTCATCTTAGTAAATTATATCAGACCTTAATATATCCTGAACTTTCTGGACTTGGCTGCTGACTGAACCACTTTAATCAGATGAGATTTGTTGTGTTAAAGGGTTACAGAACAAAATGATGGAACTGATTTACACCTGGCATCATGGATGTCTCATCCAGGTTCAGTGCAATGTAAATTTAAGCAAGCAGGAGGCATTGCAACTGCAATTAACCGTCATTGTACCGACTTTCTAGTCTGTACAGTTTGACCACATTCTTAGACAAAAACATAAATCAGTGTGCCACAGAAGTTCAAAGGTTGCTTTAGGGCCTCGGTTACTCTTTCATTTCCACCAATTTGCAAAATATTTACACGAGGCCACTGTTGATGATCCAAAAATGAGTTTAGTGAAGAACTGGATGTGAAAGTAATGGTTGTAAAATATTCGATGTATATGGCTGTCTTATTATATTTAGATTTTGTTGGTTTGGCAGACGATGGTTGCAGCATTTTGTGAGAAAGTGGTCCTAAGCAGTGTCCTCCTGACACGGTCTGAACTTTGCCACAGGCTGTTTTTGATCACCACTTCCCAAATTTAAAAAGTATTTTCCAACCTTGATCTTACTTTGTGTGGTAAATCCATGAATGCACAGAATCCGTGTGCCACAGTCTTCGCATAAGTTGACATGCCTCAATCTCGACAGAGTCCGGTGCTGAAGATTTCATTGGATTAGCATGCAATAAAATTAATCAGTGTCTCTGAGCTTGTAATGGCTAAAATCGGCCAATGCCTTCAAGTTTAAAATATATTTCTTTGTTTTTTTGGTGAAAAAAAACCCAAAACAACAACACAAATGTATCTCAAAAATATGAAGGGACAGAAACTTTGTCCATTCAGTCGACAGTCCAGACAGACTTTTGGCCAAGGTACTCAAGTCCCCCATCCTGCAGCTTCTTTAGTAAAGCGAAGCATCGGCCAACAATAGAAAACTGTGGTTGTGGGAAGGTTTCCTTGGATGAAAGGATGTAATTATATGAAAATGAAGTATGGACTTCGCTGAAAAAGAGAAAAAAAAAAATCTCACTTTTAGAGTAAAAGTAAAATTCAAAGAAGGAAAAAAAATCTTCTGGGATAAATGTATCTGTTCATGGAGTACAAATAGAAACTAAGTGAAATTCGACTGGAACTGAAGTGGAATAAGATGACGCTGAGTTACTCAAGATGGTAGGAAAGAAAATGCCAGAGCTAACTGCAATGATGAGTCACAGCCTTGTTTGTCCATTATTTCGCAGCAGAAATGAACTGTCTGAATGTCTTCATTCACACCCTCAAAGACTTTGCATCCCACCGCGACAGTGCAAAGATTACCAACCCCAGTAACAATTCATCTGAATTTGCCTGGAACTGAACTTGTCAGCACGTCTTCCCCTCCGCAGTCCTCTGGAAAGCTCATCGTTTTCACACTTCTCCCTGAATGTGAAGCTTGCGCTGTACCGATGCGCCCTCAGCGCACCAGGAGGGGAAGTGTGAGAGCCACGCGGCGACGATGAGGAAGCCGGAGCGGGTGTGGCCGAGCTCTGCTTTGGAAGCTCATATATGGTGGCATTTTATAAGTTGAAGGCTTTTTTGCGGTGTAGACACCAGCTTCATTTCCTCCCGAGTTTGCCGGCACACACTTGAAATCACAGTCACACTCATTAGATGTGGGAAAAGACCTCATGTGAAAAGCGCACTCAGCGTTTATGTCGAATGAGATTAAAGACGGGCTGAAACACTGACCAGTGGTGCTGAACCTGAAATGTTTTCATTCAAAACATGGGCCAAAATATATCTTAATACTGTTAGCACATTACACTCGTACTATTACTTTGAAACTTTTCAATGCATTTTGATTGTAATAGCCCGTTTCCTTTTTTACGTGACATTTCTAGTCGCTTCCAGTAGTTTTCAGAAGTTTCTTTTACTTTAAAGGTTTGTTTTTTGCATTTAGAAAAGGGGTTAATGAGAGCGGTTATCCTTGCGCACAATTAATGCACAACAGGATCAAACGAACTGCTTAAAAAGGCTAAAAGATCTCAAATAAACTCCAGGTTTATATAGATGTACACCGTTTAGTGCGTCTCTTTTTGGAATAACTCCCAATTGTTCTCTGCACATGACTTATTGAATGACATGTAAGTCCATAATTAGATGATCGCATAGCAAAGAGCCAGTTTTGTCATCACCTACTTGACTGGACCAGTGAGTTTAGCTCCATTAGATCATCCATTGGAAGTGCGCCATCCTTTCAGCGTGGTGTCATAAATACCGAGGTGATGGTGGGAATGAGGAATTATGGTGCGAGGGGCAGCTGCACCTCTCTATAGTATTTATGGCAGCAAACACAGAGGACACATGTAGATAAATTCAAAAACACATCATAACAGTCCCGTGAAGGCTGCGGCTTATAGAGCTTGGTACGGCTGCTGCCAAGAAGACCAAGAAGAAGGGGTCAACATTTCAAGAAGCTTTTCGAAAAGTCTGTGGGATAAGGCACATTTGGGAATCTGCTTTATGACAGTATTGTAAGCATAGTATGGGTTTTATGATAGCTGAGGTCATGTACTTCTGTTATGAGTATGAAGACTTATTTTATGCCAGAGAGCACATTCTGTCTGAACGTACAGATATGTATCATGCAAAAAAAAAAGAAAAAAGATACGATGTCCAAATAGCGGCAGGGGCCGCAGATCTCATTAGCACATCAGTCTAACTGATATCTTTCTGGACAAAAAAAAGTTCGGCCACACACTTTCATACTTTGAGCACTGAAAGAAAGAGTATTTGTGTAAGGAGGGAGTTTTTAGCTTAATCACAAGCTGTGTTTGGTCATAAAAAAAAGACATTTTGTGGAGATGAAATGGTCACGGGCAAATAACTAATAATAATTTTGACACTATAAGCTCTGATTTCTAAGTTTTTACTGGGTAAAGTGAGAATGGGATTGAAAAATAAGGGTTAGGTTAAATTGGGGTTCTTGTGCTATCTGACGATGGCACTTTGGCATATCCATCGTCTCTGTGGTGGTTTTGGACCCTCCATGGTTTACTCTGGTACATCTTGCCAAGGCTCCTCTGGATTGGGTAAGTCTAGAGCAGGGGTCCCCAATCCCAGTCCTCGAGGGCCGGTGTCCCTGCAGGTTTTAGATGTGTCCTTGATCCATCACAGCTGATTTAAATGGATAAATTACCTTCTCAACATGTCTTGAAGTTTTCCAGAGGCTGGTAATGA
>VUQR01018689.1:13834-24973 GCA_015108515.1 Hemichromis elongatus | reverse complement strand
TTCTGGTTGAGAGTGCGGATGGTCATGGGGATAGAAGCTCCTCTTGAGTCTCTCTGTCCTTGCTCGGATGGTGCGGAACCTTCTGCCGGATTGCAGAAGTGTGAACTGCTTGTTTCCAGGATGAGACGGGTCCTTCAGTATCCGTGCTGCTCTAGTCCAGCATCTCCTGGTGTAAGTGTCCTGAAGGGGGGGGAGCGCAATCCTGCAGCAGCGTTCTGCTGTACGGATCACTCTCTGGAGAGCTTTTTGGTCCTTAACACAGCTGTTTCCGTACCAAGATGTAATGTTCTGTGTGAGGATGCTCTCCACAGCACCTGCATAGAAAGTCCTGAGGATCGCTGGCGAGACCCTGAACTTCGCTGCCTTGCCTTTTTGGACTGGGCCTGAATGTGGGCAGACCACATCAGGTCTGAGGAGATGTGGACACCGAGATACTTGAAGGACTGCACCCTCTCCACTGGAGCTCCATTGATGATTGTAGTAGTGGGCTTGTAGTCTCTGTGCTGACTCCTTCTGAAGTCCACCACTAGCTCCTTGGTCTTGCTAGCATTCAGCTGGAGATGGTTATCCTTGCACTATGATGCCAGATTCTCCACTTCATTCAGCTTCGTTGTTGGAGATGGCGCCCAACACCACTGTGTCGTCAGGGTTAGAGGGTTAACTAGAGGACAGCCGAAACGTGGAGAGAGGTGAACCTGATGAGGGGCCTAGTCTGACTGGTCGGCAGACGTGGTCTCTGCCAAGACAGGAACCCAGCTGTTGCCACTCACTCCGGATGACGATATTGAGCATTTTCTCACTAGTTTTGAGAGGATGGCTCAAGTCTGCCGTTGGCCTAGAGAAGGATGGGCTGACTCGTACCTCTGCTCACAGGTAAAGCATGCGGCGCGCGTATCAAGCTCATGGAGCGAAACCTGTATCGGTGCGTGTGATCGTGATCAGTACAGCCGCTGTATCGCTCGTTGCCAACGCGCCAAACTGTGTTTAAAAGGTACGGAACGAGTCGCCACGAAAAAACCAAAATTACTCTCGAAAAGATAAAAAATACATCTGTCTGTAAGAAAGTGGAGCCCAAAAGAAAAAGTAAAGTTTCTGCTGTGTGGGATCATTTTGATCTTTTAACCGCAAATAAGGTAACTGTAGGAGCCATATGAGTTGTTTCTTTTTTCCGGAATTAAGAGGGTTGGTTTAAATGCACACTCTTTATTGGTGCACGGTTGTGGGCGTGACTCATGGGTGTGTTACGATATAAATAAATAAACCAGAGGATCCTTTAACGTACCGTGGGAGTAGGAAGACATCTTATCCGAACCATTTCCACCTGGCCTTACAGTTTGTGTACCCCAGCTCCATCTGTGCTCTGTGAGGGTTTTCCAAAGCTGGGAAATGGTGTCAAAACAACACAATAGACTGAATGCAAAAACGTTGCATTAACTTATTTTTCTGAATAAAAATTTATAAGAAACTCTGAGTCACTTACATTTAAATGGGTAATATTTCATTTACATTCCTTTCATTTTAATTTTCACTTCATGTCATTCACAATATATTTTAAAGATGTCTACAATAATTAAAATGTAAAAGATAAGTACAATACCTTACTGTTGCCAGTCTCAAGTTGCCTGCAATGATATTTAAGGTCCAGCAGGTGTCAGTATGGAGCAGAACAGCACCACAGTATTGATACAGTTTGGGGAATGTGCTGAAAGGCTTCATGAGGCCTCAGCTACCATCACTACGTCTTACCTTTTGGGTCCAAATAGTGAAACGTTTGGCTTTCAGCATCACAACTCCAACTCAACTTCACCTTTTGTTTCCTGTTTATTGGCAGAAAAAATGGTGCATGTAGCTTTTTTTTTGGAAATTACACTGAAACATTGAACAAATGTTTTCATCCAGTTGGATTTTTTGTTTTTTGACAAAAAAAACAAACCTGTACTTGCTCTGTTGTTTAATGACAACAGGCGCACGTTCTTCCTCTTTATGTTGTGTTTGTGTGTAAATACAATTAACAAATTCAAACACTGATGGGACAAATCAGCTGATGGAGACGGAAAATAAAACATTTTTATTGTAAAAGAAGCAGACGTTACAGCAGCCACACTGAAACAAAGATGAGGATGATGATGCGTTCAGTAGCCAATAGAAACCAGGATCACGGTGACGTTGTCGGCACAGCCTCGTCGGACCGCCTCGCTCGCCAGCTGCTGACAGGCGGCCTCGAACCGCCGCTCCTCCTCCATCTGTCCCACCCTCTTCTCCTCACTCCCCTCCTGTAGGCATAAAGAGGAGGATGAAGGTCACCCAACAGAATATTCCAACTCTCAGGATGTTTCCTGGTTAAAACACGCTGATAGTTTAACTGAAAAATGCCAAAAGCTGCAGTTCCTCTAATGTCCACCGAGTCAGTCCCCATAAACTTCACCACAGCAGGATTGAGCATGTTTATAACTCACCTGTTTAAACTGGATTAAGCCAAAAGCAATGGGTGACATCAGTGGGTGTCTCCATCTTTTGCATACAGTCTCTCTTTTTTAAAAACACATAAGTCTAAACTATGAAGCAGAGCCTTGATTAAACCTGTACACTAGAGGAGCTCCCAAAGAAACGCGACTGTTCCTGTAAGTTTCATGAAGACGTTTCACCTCTCACTCACCCTACAGTGAGAGATGAAACTTAAAGAAACAGTTGCTTTTCTTTCGGAGTTCCTTAGATTACCTGGATGACCTCACAGATTACACCTACACAGAGTAAAACATTTCAGGTCAGCCCAAGGTTACATGAAGCTAATCTAACGCTTTGTGAGGACCTGCAGACACGCTAACTGCGCTCTTATTTTGTTAGAATCATCAGTCGCACTTCCTGCTGACACAGTGAACCTGGACGAGGCGGCAGTGGCGTGCGGTTTGTGTAAACGTGAGGTTGGTGCTGTTAAAGAGCACAGGCTGATACCTGGAGGACGCTGAGGACAAACTTCACGGCTTCGTCGGCTGAGAACACTTTGAACAGGCCGTCACAGGCCAGGACGATGAACCTGCACAGAGACACCACGTCCTTACAAACCTGGGCCACTCCAATCACAGCAAACACCAGCTGTTTTTACAGGTTTATGTACTAAACACATGTTTTATTTCTAGTTAGTGAACTCTTTGTCACTCTCTCATTGCCCCAGCAGCCTGTGCAGCGACGTAGCTTCACCTTCACAGTCACTACACTAATCCTCAGGTGAGCTCAGGTACACGCCGAGCTCTGATCAGAGACACAGACCAGGTGGGAGATACTTAATCACCAACAGCCACTTCAGGCGTCACGTATCCCTTTCTATGTTCGTCAAGCGCCGACTGGTCTGTCCTTGCCTGTCATTGGGCGTGAGCTGACACCTCCTCAGGTCAGGGGTCGAAATGACACCACAGCGTTTGTACTGACCGTCCCCGATGGAGCGAGACACCTCCAGGACGCCGAGCACGCGGCCGTCCCTGCGGAGACACGAACAGATCGCCGTTAGCTGAGGGCGGGGTTCGTAATCAGAGAGGCGCCGGTGAATGGCGGTGAGGGTTCGGACCTGACGGTGCCGCCGGCTCTCTGGATCCTCATCCTCTCCTCGTAGATGGTCGGGTTGTGCTCCTTACTGAGCGCCAGAGTCACCGACCTCCTCTGTCCGTCTGCCGCCGCCTCCATCCGACACATCACCGCCTGCAGACACAGAAACAGTGCAGCAGGAAGTTTAAGAGAGGAGGAAAAAGAAGTGCAGGTGGAGGTGAAGAAGCGCCCGGCTCACCCTGCTGTCTCCCAGGTTGGCCACGTACACCATGTCGTCCACCACCAGCACGCAGGTGGCCGTGGAGCCGTCCTTCCACGCCGGCTTCCTGCCCACACAAACAGCCTGTAAACATTTCCCACTCCACATTTAAAGCTGCAGCGCGCTGACACTCGGAGTCTTACTGGCTCGAGGCCTTCTTCAGGAAGTCTTCGTCGGTCTGCTTGAACGTGTCCAGGAGACACCTCCTAACCAGCTTGTCTGCGTTTTCAGCATCACCTGGAAGAGACGACGTGTTTTAACCAATGAGGAGGCAGCATGGCTCTCACACACACATGGTTATGTCAAAGTAAACTTACAGGTGACTCTGGCTCTCCCTGGACAAGTGCGCCCTCTTGTAGACATGATGTGACATTACAGTGGTTTAATTCTTCTGTTTTTTTTCCAACCTAATTATTAAATGTGATTCACGTCTGTTCTGCATTAAAACGAGCAGCTCCCTCATCTCTGATCCATCCAATTACAACCGCACAGCGAGCCAGTAAGTAGGAAACAGGAGACAGCAGCGACTGGACTTTCAAAATAAGAGCAAGGGGATTGAACAGCGTGGAGGAAACTCACCTGTAGGGAACTTCTTGGCGAGAGTGTGATGGAGGTTCTCAGCGGCGAATCGAGAGGCTCGAGCGCCGCCGTGGCCATCGAACACAGCGAAGTACGACACTCGAGACCTTCAGACAAAGAGACGACGTCAGAGAGATGACACTAAGGAGGCGTCCACACAGATGCGCCGATTTAGACCGATCGCGATTGGTCAAAATCACAAATTGCTCTTACACGTTCCCTGGCAGCGTGGACAGACAGCCACTCATGTCCGGCAGCAGCACGTGAGCGTCTTGCATCTCCTCACGCTCGCCACGCCTTGCCGCCACGTATCCTCTGAGCACTGGGAGGCCTAGACACACAAAGAGAGCGTGAGACCGGCGGCGTTGGACCTCGCCTCTGCGAGTCGTATGCACGTGTGCTTGCGTCTGATTGGAGGAAAAGAAGCAAACAAACATTGTGATGGAACAGCTGAAGACCTTCTTTGCAAACTTTCTTGACCTCCTCCTCCTTCCTGTGTGCTTCATCCCGTTTTCGTTTTAACCTTTTCTCCTCCTCCTCTTCCTCCCCGGTGGTTTGGGGTGGAGGTGTGAGCGCTGCTGGAGCAGGACCTGAGGAGGAATCAAATATTAGCCCGATTTCCACTTTCCCGTATTTGTTCCTGTGTTCAATAAAGCCTCACATCACCAAAATCAAACACTCTACATCTCAGCTCGTGGAACTTCACACCTTTTTATTTAAAATAATGTAATTTGCTCACACCACGTTATGGAAGGAAATACGTCATTTTCCTTTTCCTGTTGCTATGCTGACTATTTGGTGTTTTTATGAAGTCAGATTTCACATTTTGGAGGTGAAAAAAACAGTCGCTGAGGTAATGAAACCGGCAGCTGCTGACTGACAGATCGATCAGTAATCGATCAGTCATGTCTGTGGGGTGTGAAATGAAGCACGGCACCCGCAGCTGTGATGCTGCCGCTCTCTCTGATGTTGCTTTAGCCCCGCTGCTAATTTTAAACCATCCCGTTAACTCACCGGAGGTCTGAATCGGTTCCGGCAGATCGTCGAACAGATCCATCCCGCTGCCCGCAGCAAGCTAACTAACCCGGATACCTGAGCGAACAGCCGCTCCTGCCCCAGCTGTCCGTGTCCGTGTCCGGGTGTGTGAGCTGACCCAGTCCGGGCTAAACCTACTCAATTATTAAAGCGCGCCAAAATGTGCTAAAGACCCGCTGTCGCTTCTTTTACATCAGGAACTGCTCTTTATCTGCAGCGTCGGATGTAGCGCTGCATTAGCAACACACGGATATACACAAGCTACTTCCGGTCGCTTTTTTCAAAACAAAAGCTTCAAAATATCCGAGCTGCTAAATGTCCGGAAGTCTGTAAAGGAAGCTTTAAAACAAACACCTTCGTTTTCATAGCATCGTTACGTTTAACACACAATAAGGACCTAAGGTCTTAGCAGTTGCACGAATTTTGCTGCGTTATGTTTTATTTAATTATTTTTTAAATTCTGTGAAATAATAAAAAACATTCACAAACCTTAGACTAGAAACTAAATAATTCTTGCAAAGAGTCAGATTTTACTGTATTTACAGTGTTCTGTAAATCAGTACGGAGAGCTGGTCATCTACTAATCAGAAGGTTGGTGGTTTTGTCCCTGACTGTGCCAGCCGTAGGATCCTTGAGCACCTTGATACATCCATCGGCTTGTGAATGTTGAAAAACACTTAGGTGGGAAAAGCAAATGTGCCTGTTTGAATTAGGCATGTTGTAGAGTAGAATGAGAGTAAACAAGAACCAGTCAATCATAACTCCTGCAGCTCTCCACGTCACAAGGCTAAAGTGAGAACCAAGAAGCCTGCAGATCAGTATTTTGGATTTAGAGCCAGGAAAATCCCTGGGTCCGAGCTTAATCTGATCTTAAATTGTCTGTAAGTCACCGACACACAGAGGGGTGTCTGAATACGTGATGGGTCAGCTTCATCCTGATAGAGACTGACGTTACATGTCATAAAACGTGTGTTTGATAAATGACTTAAGAACTATTTGATGATCCCAGGCTGCTGACAGCTAACACACTAATGCTGAAGTTAAGGTGCTGCGTTTGGGTCTTATTTGTTTGCTCATTGGCCTCCTCGAGAGCGTTTTGTGAGGTGAAGACCTTACAGTGATGCACAGGCTGAATCCTGGTTGATTGGTTGAAAAGTTGACATGACCAGGAAATGGAGTGAAAGCAAGATCACTGCGTAGAGGTATGAAAAACATCAGCGGTTACAAACGCACGCACACTCAGGTGTTTGTGACGGCGCCCCCTGGTGCCAGAGAACAGCCACCGCACGTAAAAGTCCCTCAGCACCGGCTCTCCACGGCACACTCCCCTCCTTCCTTTCCTGCCTCCTTCGCCCGGCTCTGGACTCTCATTGGCTGCTCGGCGGCTCCTTTTCTCCAATTGGCGTTCAGATGGTGTTCGGATGTCCCACACTCACAGAGAGCTTGAACCTCTCAGCTACAGCTGATCTCGGAGCTCCCGTGGAGAACATGAGGCTCTGTGAGCTCTGCCTCTGGACCTTCTGGGCTGCAGCGCTCTGCTCCGCTGCACTGCAGCCCGCTGGGCACGCGCAGCAGCAAGCGGGGCTGGAGACGAGCCCGGGCGGCGGAAGGAGGTTGAGCGCAGTCACGACCAAGGCAGCAGCACCGCGGCGGAGCGCGGGGAAGCCCGGGGACCGCCGGAGGGCAGCTCCGAGAGGGTGAGAACTAGGGCTGGGTATCGTCACTGATTTCTAGAATCGATTCGATTCCGATTCGACTGGAATCGGGGAAATTTTGCCTCCGACAGTCAGAAATATTATAGTTCTGATCACTTATCAGCAGATATCCATATTTTTATATCTATAAAAAGAAAGCTGACACTTCGAGACTTCATCAGAGGTGTGAGCATCACAGCAGATACTTTTGTGTCAAAGTAAGTGAGGATAAAACAGAAAAACATGAAGGAGGTTTTCCTGTCCTGACTTTTTATAGCAGAGAACCTTAAAAATATTCAGCAGTAGAACAACAACTGAAGAAAACCATGAATGAACATGTGAACATAACCTGATGCTGCTGAAGTGAAGCAGAGCAAAGTCACAGAGGTTTGATTAGAGACAGAAGAGTTTTGCAGTTTTGCATAATCTCAGGCGCTGTTTAGGATCAGCTGAGCTTTTGTTGTGTGCTTTTTGTGTTGGCTTGTTATCACAGAGAGTCTCGCAGGTGTGGTGTCTGCTGTTAAATCTCCATCATCACAGACACAACATGAATTGAGCTTTAGGGATGTCGGGCTGTGCCGGTGGTTTAGCAGGTGTTATTCGTCTTTGTGCTTGTGGCACTGCTGGTATCATCCAGCTGCTGGGACCTGCTGCACAGGTGCACCGGCTCCTCCGCCGTGTCCACGGGTGCCGTCAGGAGAAGGTTTGCGGTGTCTCCTGGCTCACAGTGTGGAGGAGACGGCAGGAGATGTGTGGTTTCACAAGCAGAGAAGAGCGTCTCCCTGAGGAGCAGGAGGAGCACTACGCTAGAGTCAGGGGTGGTCCTAGCCTGTTTGGTACCCTGGGCGAACAGCCCCCCACCCCCAACACACATATGCTAGCTCCTACACACACACACACACACACATAAAACATATTAAAGATTGTACATTAACATATGTTATTGTGAAAACTGTTGTCAGAACCATACTGATAGAGAGAGTATGCAAACGGCTATTATAATTCATCATACATTGATAATAGCAGACAAATCAACAATACAGCTCTTCTAATTAATAGTCAATTAATATCGTGCTGACTTTTATCCAAAGACACGTCTTTTCACATTTATCTTTTGCTTGTTTCTTCTCTTCTTTTCTCTTTCTTTCCAAACTGAGGACCTGATGGCTTTGACCTTTTCTTCTCCATCTTCATTCAGGTCCTCAGTTTGCACTCCAGTATCAACACCCAACCCACAACATAACCTAATAGACTAATACACCTGCACCTTGGATTGATATTTTTTCTGGGATTTAACACAAGTCAGGAAAAAGAATGAATACATAATGGGCTTGGATTGACAATATTATGAATGACGTGCAGTATTTAGAAGCAGCACGCCCCTCCCCTTTCGACAGGTTGTGTGTGAGCAGCAGCAGGCGCAGCGAGGGCCCTCACGCTCACTTTTCACGTTTATGTGTGTGATAGAATTTAGAAAACACATCAGTGCAAATTCTAAGTCTGTATCATGATGTGTTCTGTTCTTGCATTCATCTGGAGCGCTGAATGGACAAACTTTGGACAAACTGGCCGAAATGCGCTGACAGAGACATTTCAGGGGTTTGAGTCATTCTGCGCTCCAGATGGGTTCATTGCATTAAACATTTTAATCATGATGACGGTGTGAAAGTTGCAGCCCTAGTTTGTTGGTATGTTTTATTTTGCGAGCTGGTTATTAGATGCCGCTCCAGAGAGTCCCCCGCCGCCCCGCCCTCCCCTCCCTGTGTGGCAAGCAGCAGGCGCACCTGGCAAATGGAGGACGCCCTTACTCCTCGCAAATAGGTGACAGAAACCCGATCGGTGCCCATGCAATCCCCAAAATGTGCTTGCAGGATGTCAGGGCAGCATGAGTACGAACACCTTTTTTTTTGCCGATGCCACCTTGGGCAACCGCCCATGTCAAAAACTGCCACAGTAAGACCTCCACTAGGCTCATCGTGCACGTTTCTAATCAGACTGCAGGAAGGCCAAACCTGCTATATGGGGACCTTTGTTCACAGCAGGTCTGCTCTGGTGGGTGAGTGCAGGCTCACACTGAGCACGAGACAGTCTGGAGACGCCACGGTGAACATTACGGCGCTTTCAGCTTCATCCAACATGACTGGTGGAGAACGAAGTCTCAGGGCATGCAGGCATTTGTTTGATGACGAGGGCATTGATGCCACCGATCGGCCCACGTGCTCCTCAGACCTGAATCCAGAGGAGAGGTTCGTGTATTGCACCGCAGGAGCTCACGGGTATCCTGACCCGGGTCTGGGAGGAGATCTCTCAGAAAACTACCTCCCACCAGGAGTGTGCCCAGATGTTTGTGGGAGTAGATGGGGTGATACTGAGCCACGTGATGACACAGCTGGATCAACCTTGAGTTTTTAGGTCTGATGACTGTGGTTTCCAATGACTTCAAGCTGGATGCTTGAAGGTGGATTTGGACACCTGTACGCAGCTCAGGTTTGTGGGAGGGGACTGATATTTGATTCCAGGCTCTCACACACAAAATCTAGAACATCTTTAAAACTGTCGACATCATGTGAACAGATACACAGATATCGAAGTCTTAATGTGAAAAAAACATCAAACAACATGTTTGATGTTTTTGTTCATATTCGATCCAAAACGTGTGACGCTGTTGTTTTTTTAAAAAAAATCCTTACATTTCTGTATATTTTAAAATAAAAATAAGCAAATTCATATTTATGGTTAAGACCAATGTCCTGTGTCATAGTGCAGGCCTCAGGTGGGTCACCCTCA
Source organism: Hemichromis elongatus (assembly GCA_015108515.1). Classification (NCBI taxonomy): domain Eukaryota; kingdom Metazoa; phylum Chordata; class Actinopteri; order Cichliformes; family Cichlidae; genus Hemichromis; species Hemichromis elongatus. The sequence goes on along the minus strand of VUQR01018689.1, from coordinate 15,079 downwards.
GGGGAACATGAATCTGTCTGAGAGCATCTGGTCTACCTGTCTGTGATGTAGTGTGACCATAAGGCAGCTCAGCAATGTGTGTGTGTGTGTGTTGACTGTGCAGGTTGTCATCCTTATAAACGGTGTGTGTTTAATCAGAGCCGGCTTAAGGGGGGCCCTGTTGGCTTAGCGTGCTGTTAGAAACTGTCAGAGGAAGTAGCGCCGATTAGCGTCACGCCCTCCAAACGCTTTAAATGATCAAACGTAGACACGACGTCTTTGGGTCCCACAGTCTGTGTAAGGCTGATTTGCATGCAGCATTTGTTTTTGGTTTTCTGACCAATAAAATGATCTTTTAATTTTCTTGAAAACTGTTGTGATGTGATCACATGACTTAAAACATGTGATTTAAGGTGGTGTCATTTTGTGTGTTATTGTGTGGTGAAGTGCAGGTGTGGTCAGGTTAGTGATAGTGTCATGAATATAGTCACTCCTGTCGCGGTGAGGTTGGTAGGCTTCCAGAAGCTGGCCAATCAGAAGAAGGTGGGGAGTTCAGCTACCTTAATGCTGTTGGGAACTGGACTGTGCTTCCTCAAGGAAAGAACTTTCTGAATCCACTTTTTTTTCCACCTTAGAAATCACTGTTTTCACTTGTTCCATTGACAGATTTTTGCATTTATTTCAACAACAAAAAATTCTTGTATTAAGTGCAAAAATGTGCCGATGGAACAAGTGAAAATCTTCTAGTTTCAAGACTCGTGGTCTTAAATCAAGCTCATGTATCTTACTGAAATCATACTCTTTAGCTGAATGTGTCTTATTTTAAGGGTAATGACATATTTTGACTAGATATAAGACTGTGGCGGGGCGTGGCCTGCGGTGCCATGCAGGGAAAGCGGACGCACCTGCGCGGCATCCGCAGTCATGCCCCGCGGCCTTAAGTATTGCACCGGGTCCTGTGGGGTTGTTGTTGTGGGTTGTGTTGAGCTGGCAGCGGGTTAGCTGCAGCTCTGTGCATGTGTGTACAGCAACCGTGTCTGAATAAAGATGCTGCGAAGCATAAACGTGTCGTCGGGTCTGCCGTGGTCGTTTACAAAGACAAATATACTTGGTAAGATTTTCAGTTTTTGCAGTGTGGCTGCAGTGATGCGGACGCTGTAGCGGTCTGTGGTGAAGAGAGAGCTGAGTGTAAAAGCAAAGCTTTCAGTTTACCGGTCGATCTACGTCCCAACCCTCACCTACAGTCAGGAGCTGTGGGTAGTGACC
>VUQR01018687.1:7289-23691 GCA_015108515.1 Hemichromis elongatus | reverse complement strand
CTTTTTGGATGTGAACTGCCTCCCACCTTCATAGATCTTTTTCCCCAGGATACTCCAAAGGTTCTCAATAGGATTGAGTTCAGGGGAGGATAGGGGCCACACCATGATTTTTTCTTGCAGAGGTATACCTTGCAGCACAGGTGTTAAACTCCAGGCCTCGAGGGCCGGTGTCCTGCAGGTTTTAAATGTGTCCTTGATCTAACACAGCTGATATATTCGCATAATAAATTAGAAAGCTGTGTAAAGTTACAAACAGTGTCAGACTATTTCTGGCTGAATATTAATATTATCAACACATTACTTTTCTTACATGTTCATGTCTACACAGCTGTGCAGAATATTATTACACATTTCCATGATATAATGGGTGTATGTCAGTTTGTCATGGCCTTTGAATAAACCACTAAAATGTGCTTTTTAGACACAAGGAGCCTTCACATCACTGGAAACACAACTGTGAAAGAGGGAGATGTTCTGAATCTGACCTGCAGTGTTGAAAGTTTCCCCCCAGCTCTTATTGTGTGGAAAAAACGTAGCTCCAACACAGACCTTCACAGTGGAACCTACAGTGAATTGCACAATGACACTGGATCAGCTACACTTGTCGTTTATAATGTGACAAGAGAACATTCTGGACTGTACATCTGTACAGCAAAATATTTGAACAAGACTCTTAGATCATATCATAATGTCATTGTGTCTTGTGAGTAGTTTAACCTTGAATCTGAAGTTTTAATTTTGACTTAACTTGTGCTTTCACTTGTTTTATGATTCTTATTATGTGTTTTCAGGGTTTTCAAAGATACAGAATGGCTCTGGATGTGTGCTTCAGTCAGAGATTTTGACCTGTATGTGTATCAGCAAAGGGTTTCCTTTACCCTCTATAAACTGGCCACTACTGAAGAACCACACTCAGTACTCTGTCATTACTACTGTGTCAAACCACACAGTCAACAGCACTGTCAGTCTAACTGTAAAAAGTCATGGCAACAGCACTGTTGAATGTGTCAGAAACAATGGAAATGGAGAAGAAAGAGAAATCCTCCTTTTCCATCAAAACATGTCTGAAAAACATGGCATGTACTTTTTCAAACTACCACTTTCACTTTTTATATCAAATAATAACAATATCTTTGTAATCAGACAATGATGAGTTACCTCTTTTCATTTACTCTATTCAAAGAAGATGTATTAAACTTTTTTCATATTGTTTTCTTTGGTTATAGAGCAATCATCTGGTCTCAGGCTGGCATACCTGAAAGTCACCATTGCCTTTTTGACTGGGGTACTTTTTTCAACAATCGTTTGCTGTTTGGCCAAACATTGCTGCAGGTACAGGATTTACTTTTACTATTATTAGGTTTTCTCTGTTGATTTATTTATAATATTATAATATATTTATATTGATAATATTTTCTTTTTTTTTTATAAAACACTCTTTTATCCAGAAACAAACAAAAGACTTCCAGAAGTTTGGAGATGAGGACACATCAAGATGATAAACTGGTATTTATATTCATTTGGCGTAAAAAAAAAAAAAATTTATATTATATATATTATAACATATATAAAATTATATAATTATAATTAAATAATAAATTATACATATTCCAGAATGTCATACTAGGGAAGTTCTTTGAAAAACAACAGGGGATCCAGCGAGTCATAAACTCAGGGCACAGAGATGCTACAGGTCTAATCAAAAACAGTTTTTTTCCAGGCCTGAAAGCAGGAATAAAACAAACAATTCTAAAAAAAAACCCCAAAACAACACCATACAAAAAAAATGCTCTTTATATACTAAAATACCACCCAGTTCCAGGATGCAACTGTCCCACAACCCAGGACGAATGTTCCTTATGTGTTCACAACCAGGAGAGAAATTGCTCTTCCAGAGCGGGGACCTCTCCAGCCTCGTCCCAGGTGGATGAGGAGAACCCTCCTATCGCCGTTTTGTCCCGCCACTGAGCTCGTCACATCACAGCCCAGCTCGCACTCCGCGCTTGAGTTTGTTACTCGATGCCACCACATGGTATGGCCCTTCAAACAGACAAATACTGTCCAGAACCATTGTCTGGGAAGCAGGCCTGGCTAATTGCTATGGTGACCCACCCGAAACATGGCTACACCCAGTGAACAACAGTGGAAGCACTGCTCACAAATGCAGCATGCTGTTGATTACACGTGTTGTCTCCTACTGTCGCCACGTTACGCCCCTGACGACTGGGCAGCAGAATCTTTCCAACACCTGGCTTCTACGCGTTCCTCCTCTTCATACAAACATCCGAATGAAATCACGCAAAAATAATTTTGTTCTGTATGTAGCAAAATGTAAAAATACCAGACAGACACAAGTGACTGACTCGTTTACTTTGTACCTAACAGGTCTATGATGGTCAAGCATTACAGGACAATCTGACTCTTAACTCAAACAGTGGGCCAAAAGAAGTGGAGTATGCTGACATTGATTTTTCCTTGTTGAAAAGAAATGGTGCCAGAGAGGCAGCAAGGAGGCAAGAGAGCACAAAGACAGAATATGCTGAAATTAAGAAAGCAGTTAAAGAATGGGAAGATCATGCTGAAGAGGAAGGTGAAGCATTGGAGGCCAAAGAGGAGGAGATGGTAGTGGAGATGGAGATGAAATATCGTGAACCAAAAAAGGAGGTAGAAAGGGAAAAGGAGAACGTGTACTCCACTGTGAATGATGTGATTGATGAAATTTGAGGAATGTTTAATTGTTGAGTTGATTGGGATAAAGAATCTGTCATCACATGCTATAAACACAACACCTTTACATACAACAGCGGGAACTATGCAAGCATTACTATGGGGTGATCGTGGCTCAAAGAGTTGGCAGTTCGTCTTGTAATCGGAAGGTTGCTGGTTCAAGCCCCGGCTCCGACAGTCTCGGTCATTGTGTCCTTGGGCAAGATAGTTCACCCATTGTCTACTGGTGGTGGTCAGAGGGCCCGGTGGCGCCCCCCAGTGTCTGGCAGCCTCACCTCTGTCAGCGTGCCCCAGGGCAGCTGTGGCTACAATGTAGCTTGCCATCACCTGTGTGTGAATGGGTGGATGACTGAAAATAAAGCGCTTTGGGGTCCTTAGGGACTAGTAAAGCGCTATATAAATACAGGCCATTTACAGGCCATTAATTTACCAGTGTGTGGGTGTGTAAAATAACCTTTCTAGATATAACCATTTAACCGTATGAATCTGGCACATAAAGTGCACAAATACAGTTAGTTCAGAGTGTTAAGTTTGCACAGTAATTGCTATTAACAGTAGAGATACTGCACAATAAAATAGGAACAAAGAAAGCCTAAATATGCATTAGTTTTCGCAGACAGGCTCTATGCAGATGAAATGACGAAATGCCAAAGAGGAAAAGTTTCTTTTCTTTTCTTCTTTAAGCTTAAAATGCATTTGATCTTTCTTAGGGAACTTCCTTCTTCATTTATATTACTGTTTACTAATATATGCAGATATGAACCAGTAGAAAAGCAATGAGGTAATGGCAATAAAATGAGCCAGTACATGCTGAATGCTGTTGAAGTAATGTGAAGATAAATGGTGTGTATATGTTAGGCTTTCTGTTTGATATTGTAGGATCTTTATTTGAATATTGTTGAGTTGATTGAAATAAAATAAAACTGAAATTTATAAATGTATATAAATAAATGTATAAATTGTAATAAAGTCATTGTACTGAGATTTCTGTTTCTCAAGGTAATGAGAGTTTTCAGGACTAGGTCTGCACTGTAATGTTCTTCAATGGCTTTAATCATCTAACACACTGTGACCCTTGTAGATCCTACTTTCTATTGAGCTTAGCTATTTAGTTTAGGTAACTGCTCCTCCTGCTGAGGTTGTCCCTCTGAGTTGACATTCATGAAAGATAACCGTTCTTGGATAAGCTGGACTGCTTTTTCTGCCTTTTCTACTTTATTTTTTGCTATTTTAATGAGCATACACCTACTCTTATTGGCAAGAGTTTCATCGTCTTCTGCTAGGTACTTACAGACCTCCACCATTCCGTTCTAGTTTATGTGGCAAATTGTGGCTCAATAAAGAGGAATCTCCAGATCCACCTCAGTTTTTTAGCAGTTGTTATTTTGTTTTTCTACGGAGAAAAAAAGTCATCTCTCCACACAACATGGCATCAGTGAGTCAAGATCTTACAACAATAGAGAGGAAATTCCAACAATCAAATGACCCCCTGTTGCACAGACATATTTACATGCACTGTATTCTCACACTAACAGTGGGACAGCAGAACGCCAAGATGCAGGACAGCACACTGACGTGCACTGCTCCAGGTCTGTGTTGTGGATCTGTTTCTGAAGTCACATGGACATAAATCTTATGGAAAACATCTCTTTTTGGACATGAGAGACTCTGACTGGTGTAACAGAGATATAGCTGGCTCAGCTTTGACCTTTAACCTTTCAGCTGAAGACCACATCACCAATGTTACCTGTTGAATCAGCTTCACAGGTGAAACAACTGGAGAGAAATCTTCAAATTAGAATTTTTGGAAATCTTACTAATATATTTTTTTGTCCATGTGAAAAATCAGTTTGCGATAATATCCAAATGCTGTATTTTTTTTCTCATCATAATCGCTGACAGTACAAGTGTGAAGGACGGTGAGAATGGCTGCAGTGTTCAAAGTTCCACTGCATCTCTAATTGTACTAACACAAACCTGCACAATGAGACTGAGTCAAGGCCAGTTGTCATGATTACTGCTACACTAGTCAAATAAAGTATTTAGGTATACTTTGTTTGTCATGGCACCACATGTATTTGTAAAAGGCTGTTTTAAATAGAATAAAAGCATAGACTACAAAAAGCCTTTATTATCCCACAGATGAGAAATTTCGGTGTTACAGAGCTCTTATCGCAAGGGAAAATATAATATTTAGAAGACACAAAGTGGTCCTATATACATAAATGAAACAAAGTTTGTATATACAGGAATATACAGGTAACAATATACAGAATATGTATAGATAAATAGTACAGAGATATGTATACAAAGGTATAGGGATATGTATCAAATCTACACTACTATGTATGAAATTTAGACAAGAAGGTGAGTAAGATGAACAAAAGAATGTTAAACTGCATTATAGAGTCTGACAGTTGATGGTAAGAATGACCTGTGGTAGTGCTCCTTCCTACACTGTGGGTCTACTGCTGAACGAGATGGTCAGTGCTCGTACAGTCTCATGCAGGGGGTGGGAGGTGTTATCCATGATGGATGTTAGCTTAGACAACATCCTCTCCTCCACAACCTGCTCGATGGATTTCAGCGGACAGTCCAGGACAGAGCTGGCCCTCCTGACCAGTTTCCCCCTGTCCCTCTCTGCTGCTCCACCACTCCAGCAGACCAGAGGATAGAAAACAGCAGATGCCACCACAGTGTCGTAAAACGTCCTTAGGAGTGTCCTGTTCACCCCGAAGGATCTCAGCTGCCGTAGCCGGTGGAGACGACTTAGACCCTTTTTGTAAAGTGCATTTGTGTTCGTGGACCAGTCCAGTTTGTTATTGAGGGGAACACCTCAATAAGGTGGACCGTCTCCTATCTTAACAGTCAGTCTTAACTAATTTCTAAAATGATTTAAATAATCATTTTATTACATAATTATAAAAATGCTTATTGGTTGAAGGTCTCAGTGCAGAAATCGTTTAGCACAGGTTGGGCAACGTTCAGTCAAAAACTAAATTTTCACATTTATTACCAACTTCAGAACACATCAAGAGTACTAGTTTCCATACTTACGTTTCTTTTGCCTTTGCAATCTGTAACCGACTATTAGCAATATGTTAAAGGTTATTTTTTGTCACACATAATGTTTCTGATCACTAGTGGTGTGCGGATCGATACTGAAATATCGATTCCTCCGATACCAGTTAATTATGTTCTAGAATTGATTCTCATATCAAAACATCAATATTTTATTACTTCTGGGTAAATTTGTATTTTTTCATTAATAGGAACACAGTGGAAATAAATTATATCATTGGGATCGACTAAGTTGTAAGAAACTATTTCCTCTTCCGCCTTTCATAGCCATATGCGAAATACAGCTGTATAAATGCGTCGCAGCCCCTTAGCGTGTGCACAATAATGGCTGAGTGGAAAACATAGTCATGTGTGGACATATTTTACCTCCACAAACAGCCAAGATGCGGTTTGTGATGTACAAGTGATGGCAATACAGTGAGGTGTTGTGGCAACACCACAAACCTTGTAAAACACCTTAGAGTTAATCATAACGCAGGATATTTTCACTCAGTTTAATTTTTTTTGACTAATAGTTATTTGAATATTTTAAAATGCAGCTATCGACAAACTTATTTATTCATTTAATTACATATTATACTGACAATTTCATTCACACAGCATTCTATATAAAACAGCAAGTATATGTAAACTATCAATTCCTTTTGGGCTATTTTAAGAGACTGCATACATAACTGGCTCCAAAAAAGATCAAACATTCAGTGCAGTATAACCCATCTTTTGTTTTTCCCCGTGTATGTTATTGTCTTTGTAGATGATTCCCCAAGAGCAGCAACACTCACAAGATGCCTTGTAGAGATGATTTTGAAGGACCTCCAGCCACTGTCCAAAGTGGAGGACCAAGGTTTCCAGGGATTTGTAAGAGCTCTTGACTCAAAATATACACTCAGAGAAAGAAAAGCACTGACAGAGACTCATTCTGTAAATTTGTTTGATGAATGTAAAGGCAAAGTAAGAGCATCTTTGCAAAATGCTTCTAGTGTTGTACTTAGCACTGATATGTGGACATCAGAGGCGTATTTGACTGTAACATATCATATCATTGAAAACTGGCAAATGAGAGAATTTGTCTTGGAAACCCACCCTTTCCGTGGGCAGCATACAGCAGATAATATCAGCTCAGCAAATCACAGAAGAATGGGGCATAACTGAGAAGGTGGTTTCAGTTGTGACTGACAATGGTGCAAATATGGTTGCTGCAGTGCACAAAGCTGGATGGAGGCATCATCCATGTTTTGCACACACACACTGAATTTAGTTGTAAAGGACAGTGTAGAAGCTGTCCCAGAAGTGGTGGAGGTGCTGGAAAAATGCCGTGTGATTGTGTCCTTTTTTCACCACAGCACAAAGGCCACAGAGAAGCTCAGGGATATTCAGCAACAGTTGAAAGTGGCAGAACACAAGCTAATTCAGTCAATACATACCCACTGGAACTGTCTTTTACACGTTGGAGCAACTCTGTGAAGCTGTGACCACAGCCCTCTGCCTCTTAGGAAAGAATGCATTGTGCTTAAATGTGGGAGAATTATCCTTCATCAAGGAAACAGTTGATGCACTACGGCCGTTTGAAGAAGTAACACAGAAAGTTTCATCTGAAAAACATGTTTCAGCCTCCAAAGTTATTCCACTTGTGTCACTCATTCACAGGGCTATAGCAGCGCAGATTCAGGGGTATTCAGGCAGAGCATTCACTGTCGAGCTGCAAGTACATTTCTGGATGTTAGGTTTAAATACCTTGGTTTTCGAGACAAAGACAATGTTGACGTATTAAAAAAAACAAACAAAAAAAACAAAAAAACATCTCCACACTGAAATGCAGGAAGTCTATCAGACAAGACAGTCTGCTCGCACTCTAACTGTAAGCTCAACACCTACTGTTAGCTCTGCCTCAGGGCCTTCTACTTCAGGGTCTTTTTAGAGTCCTTCACCTGCAGGTCCAGATATGTACAGATTTTGACATGCAGGTTGTGTCAACCCAACATCACCGTTCAGTGTGAAGTGTTACTGTCAAAATTTTTTGGTTGAAATGTTACAGCAAGTTAAATTGACATGTTAAATTACGTGTTCAAATAGCACACAACTTCATTTTTTTTATTTGTATAATAATATAATATATATAATAATTCTGCATTATTAAACAATAAGAAAAAGTAGTCTGATGTCTTGTAATCATTATGAAGCTGTAATTTGAAATACAATTAAACATTAACTTTTTATACAAAGTATATCGGATCAGTATTGCTGATATCACCCTGAATTTTAACTGGTATCAGATCTGAAAGAGAGTTAGTGGTATCGCACATCACTACTGATCACAGCCTGTCTCTCTCTCACTCTCTCTTTCTCTCTCACACTCTCTCACACACACACAACCTAATTGTTCTTATGTTAAAATCTGGCATGTCATTTGCAAACATTTGGTTTGCACAATACAGAGAGAAGAGCAGTGCTTTCACAATGTTAAGATAATATTTCACAGCAATTGCTAAGTCCAGATATTGCAAAATATAAATAGAAACAAAAAAGCTTAAATATGCAGAAGTATTTGTAGAGAGGCTGTATGCAGCTGACGTGGGGAAATTCTGAGGGAAAATTTTTCTTGTAATTTTAGAAAGGTCCATTAGTTTAATGCACCTCTCTGTATTACACTTTGTGTACTACATCTCTATTGTGTTCACAGTGAAATGTTATTTGTACTTCATCAACCTGATATATGTCTAACAATGCAACGAACACAGTCTGAGTAGTCTTACATGATCTGTTATGGCCAGTGGGGTGAGCCGTGTGGAGATGGTAAAAATAGGATCCAAATGTAGGCATTCACTGAGGTGCAACGGTGGCTTATTAAAGGCGGGAACACAAAGGGAAAATGGCAAACTGGACTTAAGGCAAACTAAACTGGGAGAAACTAAAACTGCTAACACAAACACGAGGGTGGGTGAGCCGAGGTAAAAGAAGGTAAATCGCAAACCAACAACCAGTACAAGACAAGACACGACTTAAATACACACAGAGGAACACGGGAAGATTACAAACAGGTGGTGAACACACCTGGAAGTAATTGACAGGATAAGACAGGGGCAGCAAAACTGAATACACATGAGACGCCGACTTTCACAATAAAACAGGAAACAAGAAATCATAACGAAAAGGTGATATCTAGACACTGAACTAAACCTACAGTAAACACGAGAACACAATAACCACAAAACTCTAAACCAGAATAAACTGAAACATCAGGATCAACGAAACACAACAGAAGAAATAAGAATAAAATCTATAATGTCAATTCAAACAAAAACAAGAAAACACAAAACGCTGTGTCAAAATTACCCAGGACCGTGCCATGATCAACATTTTTTTTACAAACTCAACATCATTTGTCCTTTTTAGCTCTTTCTTCTTTGTAGTTTTAGGTGCCTAGATGAGTGATCCATTTTGTGCAAACAGCACATACTGTATTTTTCAGGCCATAAGGTGCACCAGGTTATGAGGATTAAGCAAAACAAAACAGTCAGATAAGTCAAACTTTACTCAACTCATTCTTCGTGCTTCCTTCACTTCCGTACCATTGATTCATTAATGTTGAATTCTCTTGAAGCTGCTCTCATGTTGTTGCAATATATTAATGACTAACCTAATATTATGGATAGATTATCTCAGTTGTTCTGCTGACTGAAGTTTGGTCTGTTTACAGCATCCTGCCATGTGATTGCATTTGTCAAAAACCATTGGAAACCTTCAAGTTAACTTTTATTGAATGGAAAAAAGTTACGTTCATCCTCCAGCTTCACTGTGTTATGCTTTATGTTATGCTAACATAGCTGTGTCACAGCATTATGTACAAGCTAGCCCAACGTCACTGTGGTTTAGTTTTCTGTATTCATTTATGTTGAAAGTGATAGCAAAGCTGTATGTTTTTATTTTTATTTTTTTTAGAAATCTCTCAGTCAGAACATGGCATTTTGTGTTTAGATAACTAGTGAAACTAGCGAGTTACCTTCCTGCTAACGTCTAACTCCGTTAAATTTAATAGATTTTGTTTGTGTTTGGATGTCTGGATGTTAAACATAATTGTTACACCTGGTAAAGCAGCAACGCTGATCATTTTATTAAAGATGAAAGAATTTAGAACGTTTTTAACTCTCAGTGATGCCACAGTGTTCGTTTGACTTTGAGACCTGAGGTGGACAAAGTTTAGGACCCAGATTACTCCAAGTCCCCGAGGCTCCTGACTACAGTAGCCGTAATGCGCCGAAAATCCATCAAGCGGTGCGGCTTTGTAGCTTAACAAAGTCGTACTAAAACATTTTTTGGCAGATTTTTGAGTGCAGGGTACCACATAAAATGAGGTCAGTAACCAGAGTTCATACATGAGGCCCACTGGATTATAAGGCTCACTTTTTTTTCAATTTTTGAGAAAAAAAATGGATTTTAAGTGCGCCTTATAGTGCGGAAAATACAGTACAATATCACTCTAACAAAAACAAAAAAAACATAACAGCTGAGTCTGGAGTATGTGTTTTTTCTTTTTTACCATGTTCTTTTACTAAATAAGATGATTAAATATCAAAAGTAAAGTTTTGTACAAATCTAATAGAAATTCCACCCACCCTACCCAAAATTTTACTCCAGTGACAATTTTCCCTGCTGGAGTCTGGCCTGATAATGAGGAACTGTAGCATCATCATCAGTGATCACATCAACTCAGAGTTTCTGTTACTAAGAAGAGGAACTAAAGAGCTAATAACCCTGAATGACATATATTTCATTTGAGTTGACTTTTTCATGTCGGATTCAGTTTTGCTCTCAGATTGTTGCTCAATATCTGTTAAACACTTCTTGTTCTTCCTATTGACCTCTCCTCTCATCACGTTTAGGAAGTGAGATATCCTTCAGCATCATCCAGTGAGAAAAATTTCCTGGGCCTTATTCCAAGAAACATGTTCATCAAACTGAGTGTAAAAATAAACTGTCAGTTTAATAACTCTGAGATCAGCAACTCTGAGTTTCGTGTTCCAGGACAGTTCATCACTGTGAGTTAAATAAAGTTCAGTCCTTTTTCTTTCTTACTTTTTAATAGAAACAGTTTTTAATTACAGTTTATGACCACTTCAATGTAATCCACTGATGGAAGGTAGCAACCTACAAACATATCCATATATCCATCCTTCTTCTTCACTGAAATCCAAATGCTATGGACTACAGTATTTGCTGGCCTTGAGACACACTGCACCCAACCTCTATAGCATCTTCTTTGGGAGGTGACAGCGAGAGAGACGAATGAGCTATTTTAAATAAAAAAATACAGATTGCACTTGAGAAAAAGTCAGGCGTTATGAATGAACCTTGACAGGATGAACTCCAACTTAGACCTGGGCATCTCTGGACTAAATCTATGATCCATATCTGTTTTGGATCCGTCCTCCCGTGAAAAAAGGGGGGGGGGGGGAATTTCCTCTGTTTGAGATTTTTTTTAATGGCGGTCAGTATTCTGTCATCACAGTCATTGTTTTTTGTAGAATTTGCCAGTTTAAACTAGGAACTCAAATGACTAAAAACATTTGTTTATTGTTTAATATAAAATATCTTTTCATAGTCTCAGTGCAATGCAACACATCAAGAGCACTTCTTTACTCACTTAAGATTTTTCTGTAATCTATAGCTGGCTATTAACATTATGTGAAATGTTTCACAAAATGTATCTAATAATTCAGCTTTCTTAATCTGTCAGGGCTCTGTGTGCGGGCAAGTGGAGGTGAGGATCCAATCGCAGGACTCGGAGACAGAACGTAATGCAAAAACGACAGCTTTATTGCTGGGACAAAACAAAACAGATCAGAACAGAGAAAAACCACAAACTTGAACACACAGGCAAATCTGATGGTACGACACAACACTGACTCTGAGAAACACGGGGCTTAAATACACTGGGGTGTAATCACAGGATGGTAAACAGGAGGGAGACACAGCTGGGAGAGATTAGGGCTAACGAGACAGTGGGAGCAAAGTTGGACACGCTGACATCAGACTGGGACTATCAAAATAAAACAGGAAACAAGAAACAAATCACAAAGATGCAAACTTGACACAGAGAGACAGACTGAAAGAATATAACACACGGCACCCAAGGAAGACAGTGACTTAAGCAACAATTAACATCAGGGGAACAAGTCTTAAGAACTAAACTAATAACCAGAACCAAACCTACAATAATAAGCCAAACAGCACAACTCAAGAATCCGAACATAAATCGTAATCTAGAAAAACACGAACATATAAGAAACAGAAAAAGCTGGGTCAATATGACCCAGAACCGTGACATAATCTCAATCTGTGTGAAGGACAGAAAAAAAGGTAGTTTTTAAGATTATTGTTTGTATGACACAAACAACTTTATTGTAAATGTGAAAACAACTGGGATTATTTTTGATGCACATAATGTGAGAGTGATAATTTGGGATTGTCATTTGTGCTTAGAATAATCATTTAGTGTTAGAGAAATATATTCTTTCTATGTTATTAAAGTTTCTCACCCTTATCTAGGTCTGCTAAGGCTATGGGTGCAGGAGTGAGATGGCAGCACATTCACTCCCTATTCTGGCATACCTCATAAACATCTCAAGGCCCTGGGAAGATCTAGCTTATAAGATAGCTGGGGAGTCACCCACAGGGTCATCTTGACACACACACACACACACACACATACCTCTGCACCCATACTTACATTCACATACTCTGTTCATGCTTATGTCTGTTTGAAACTGTCACATGTTAATGAAACTACGCATATTCATGTATCCACAATAAAAGGAGTGCTAGGGGAAAGCTGGCCGAGAGTCTGATGGGGTATAAGTGGAGGAACAGTACTTGACCTCGGTCGGCCTCCCTCGTGCGCAAGATAACATTAAGAGCTCTGACTTGTGTCTTGCTTTTGCTGCGGCAGTTGGTTGTCTTGTGTGTTCCAGCGGGGTTTGTGCTTAGGTAAACCCAACACATAATGTTGCTGATCACAGGAAAATTATATTGCTGTTTTATGACTCATTATGTATTATGAGTCACTTCCTCTCTCTGTGTCTCTCTTTCTCTCTTACAACAAATTGTTGCACAATAAAAATGGATAGGCTAAAATTTTGCACCTCAAGTGCAAAACAAGAGCTTTGCATAATACAGAGATAACATAACATAATACAAAGAATACACAAGTGTCTTACACAATGTCAAAACAATATTGCAACACTTTCCAATAGCAGTACGGATATTTCACAATATAAATAGAAACAAAAAACCCTAATTCTTCCAATAGAGAAGTATTTGCCGAAAATGGGAATAGAATGCAGAAATGCTAAGAGAGAAAGTTAGTAAAGTTCTTTAATGCACTTAATCTTTCTCAAGGAACTTTTAAAAATATCACTCTTTTCACTATTTTAATACATGCAGATATGAGGCAGTAGAAAAGCCCTTTAATGGCAATCCAATGATGGTTTACATGTTTTAATGACATGTACATCTCATATTTTCTCTATAATATTGTACAGTCTTTACAGTGTAAAGAAAACTAGAGGCCTGACGCATGACTGAAGAGTACACTGACTGGCCTTTTTTTTTTTTTTTTTTTTTTTTTTTTTTTTTTTTTTTTTTTTTTTTATCTTCGATTTGGTGTCACTGTGGGGAACGCCGGTGTTTATGAAACGGACCCAAAACACAGAAATGCGAATAATGAATTGTTTAAACAAAAGGCAAGCTTTTATTGCAGCTGATACAAGTAACAGAAAACACGATGAGGCGAAACAAGAGAAAAACTAAATTGAAACCTAAACTGGGAAAAACTATGACTAACTAGGAAACCTAATACACGAGGCATGAAGTTGGAACTGAACAGGCCCGTGCAAACAGAAGGAGAAAAAGTATGACCATAAACATGAACCTGAGCAGTAACAAAAACAGGTGACAGAGGACTTAAATAAACAAAAGGGTAATGAGGGAAGTGGAAACACCTGGGGAGACACAGCAGACACAAACAAACATGATGACTCAGGGGGAAGTAAAAAAAAAAAGCACAGTGAACATAAATAAACTAAAATCTTCAAAATAAAACAGCAAACATGGAGAGACGTAGACATGACACAAGAGCTTGAAAACATGGACACAACATGAAACACATGACAGACTGGACAGGAAACATGACACATAACCAAGGAGACATGGATGAAACAAACTGCAAACTAATAATAAAGCAAGAACCTATTATCACCAACTTAACATAAGAAAATCAAAAATACAAAATAATCTCAAAACGCCGGGTCACAGACCCAGCGCCTGACATTTGGTTACTTAATGGAAGCCAGCCCATCAAGTATCATGCCACAGGCCAGCACAACACATAGTAGATTTTATACACATGCTTAATATGGTGAATTAACTTAAATGAACATTATTCTTTGAAAAAAGTGTAAATGCTTTCCTACATTATCGTACTTACAATACTTACCATTATTACCAACTTCCAGGAGCAAGTACTGTATTTGTGTAGTATTTGTAAAGATTCCCAGAGTGTATCAAGAAAAAAATGTTCATAAAATGGTTCCTTTAAATGTATTTGTGCCTTTCCTATAGTTTTTATATACTGCACATACCATATGTAAAAATGTTTACTTCACTGACATTGATTGACATCCTAAAAATAAACATTTTTGAAATATCACACTACTAATAAAAAAGTCCTTTCACACACTCCAATTACACTCTAGGGTTGAAATTTTGAATGTTTGTGTTTTGCAGTGATTGCCCCATAAAAGGTCGGAAAGCCAATCGGTAAAGTTCTTGAGTGTGACGAGAAACTTCCTCAAATTGTGCCATAAGAAGACAGAAAAAAACAGAAAAGAGAGGCGAAAAACAGAAACTTAAATGTAAGTAGTCAGCACACATCAGTGAGGAGAGAAAAGAACAAGACAAGACAGGTAAGAAAAAAGTTCAATGTGTTTTTAAAATATCTTTTTAAATACGAAAAAGAACATCTAATTTTGAAAGTTTTTTTTCCCCTACATCAGTAGCAGTTTTGGTAAAATAAAAAGCCCATCATGCATAGATTATACAGATAATATAACACTGCCCTGTTATGTGGCAGGTATTTTACATTGGTTGTATTAGTGTCGTTGAAGCACTGTAAGGATATTTTTATTCATTAATTAATGTTTCAGGATGGATTTCACAAAGATTATTACTTTTTAAGGTAGTAGTGTAATCACAGTTTTGGGTGACATATAGACACATGGGAGCAAATAACTAAGCACCATCCTTTAAACAAACTATGCGATCTGAACTGTTGGGATTGAGTTTTGTTTTGATTTTTGTGTCTTGCAAGTTTACGGCATCATCTGTATTAGTTATTCTAAGGAGAGAGAGACTGAGTCTGTTGAGCATCGAGCATCAAGGATGTTTGTTCTCATCTGGGCAACTCTGCTTTTCTCTTTGAAAGGCAGCAATGCTCAAACAGGTTTGCGTCTGCTTTGTTATCAACCTGTAATTCAGCCAACATATATATTTTTTCATATATTTGCAAGTGTAACTGTTTACCTAACATACAAATCATTATTTATTCTACCAAGAATTTATCATAAGTTAGTAATGTTACTGTTACCTGTTGACCTTTATGCCATTTTTTCTAAATATTTGTAATTACCCTTACTCTAGGCTAAGAAATATGTAAAATTCTGATACAAAGACAAAAACAAGCAACATATGTAAAACAGGAAAGCTACTGCAGTATATTTATTAAAAATCACATTTATTGCTGTAAGCTAATTATTCTCTGTCACTATGTGTATCTTTCTCTTTGTGCCTCAGGCTGGGGACAACAACACTGTGCTGGACGATACTGTGTTACTCTGAGTGAGCAAGGACTAACAGCAGAGGCTGGACTCTGTGTTGTGATCCCGTGTTCTTTCACTACTGCTGCTGACTTCACACCCAAACATACAATTTGGTATAAATGTGTAGCATCTAAACACACTTGCAGTGATGCTGAAATAATATTTGACAGTAACAAAAACACAGACAAAAAAGTTCAATCTGGGTTTGAAGGACGAGTGTCACGTTTGGAGCCTGATGTGAGTCAGAAAAACTGCAGCATCATCATTAATGATCTCAAAGAGTCTGATTCTGGATCTTATCAGCTCAGAGTTACTGGTGTATGGAATGGGAACCAAGATGGATTCACATTCATTCAGAGAGTAACTGTTTCTGTTAAAGGTATGAAAAGGTATTCCAAGA
Source organism: Hemichromis elongatus (assembly GCA_015108515.1). Classification (NCBI taxonomy): domain Eukaryota; kingdom Metazoa; phylum Chordata; class Actinopteri; order Cichliformes; family Cichlidae; genus Hemichromis; species Hemichromis elongatus. The sequence goes on along the minus strand of VUQR01018687.1, from coordinate 7,611 downwards.
AGAATAATGCTGATTTTAGATATTCAGTCTCGTAAAACCTAATATTTCGTATTTTTAGTATATTTTATGAAGTATTATTTTATTTTGGGAATTGGTTGATCCTCTGTAGAAATCTAGTAGGAACTGCAGTAGTTCCAACAAGTGGCCAGCAAAATATTCCATTCATCAAGTCTAAATTTGGTTTTACTAATGCCTTCTAATACTTCTATTAGGTCTTAATCAGAAGCCTACAGTAATGATTCCCACACTGACAGAGGGACAGCAGGCCACACTGACCTGCACTGCTCCTGGTCTCTGCTCTGGGTCTGTTCCTCAAATCACC